>WOGR01005926.1:0-13447 GCA_015342045.1 Leptinotarsa lineolata | reverse complement strand
AAACGTTCGTTTTAGATTTGAGTCAGATATCATTCACAAGATTTCTACACGATATACTAAATGAAAGATGAAAAAAATTCACTTACATGGAACTCAGTCATCCTCAATGGTAGACACGTGTTTCGCCATAAGACACTTGCCTCAGGGCTCTTCAGTACCAATATGGGAATAATTATGAAGAAAGCACACACACATCATCCATATATTACGATTTTTTATATCAAGATTGAGTAGTAGAAAGCCAAAAACTTCCTTTCCCAAATAATTAAACACTCCTAATAAAATATAACCTCTTCAATTCAAACAAATTGAATAATTCCATCAATTTTTTTTCGAAGTTTCATTTACCCGTACTGTGACTTCACCCTCGTGAATGATATGGAGATCATTCTATTATTTCAAAATAATAACATACCCTTGTCAAATTGGTTCAAATTATAATTATCACATTTATTATCTGTAGTTTCATATGAAACGTAGTCTTATTGAGAGTTTAATTTAAAGCATTTTGTAACTGACTACAAAACGTATTCACATTGAGATATGCAAGCAGTCTATATCTGAACTTCGAAATACCTCTCATTAAATCATCTCAAAAATTGGGAAAACTATCAAAGTTTATGACGAACGAAACCCTCCAAACAAAAGCCTTCTGTTATCAACTTGTAACTTGCACTGATTTAAAGTCAGGCTGGTTCAGTTGGCAGCGCACTGAGTGTTTATTTCCATGCTCCTCGCAAACTTTCGTACTATACCAACAAACTTTGCTTGTGAGAGGACGACAATGTACATAAACATTGATTACATGGTAATGATGATATTAACAATGTTCTTTCAGGGAGTTATTTGAACAAGTAAGTTTTCTATTGTACTGCTGTGCAGTGCGCATATCGTTTTACGTGTTTTTTTAAATATAGTGAGATTTCTGGCAAAAATTTGTATGAATCAGTTGCTTCTGAACTTTCATATTTTTATATTTTTCAACTGATAGCACCGCGACGGTAACTTTAGCCATGTACGAAATACGATAGTCTAGATTGTAAATTGATTATCATCAATTCAACTTTCTGATATTCTCTAAACACAAATACTAGAACTGCAACACTACTCTTGATGCGCGTTACCAATCAGATTGGTGTCTTCAGGAGACGAACTGTCATAATTCAGCAAATCTGACTTGGCTCATTTATATTTCATAGAATGAAAATCTACTCTTACTTCCGTTCAATCATAATGAGAATAGGTTTTGGTCACTATTTATTGTTTTGTGCTGCACTTTGATTTTTCAGGACTTTCAGAAGCATTCATATCACAACAATTTCTATCAGAAGTAATTTATTCTATAATGGTTCTACAGAGTATATTGGAAACTCAAAGTTCATCTTGAAAATTTATTGTGGCCCACGTATTCTCTGAACCAAATTTCATCAGCTTTTCTAGTATGACCAATATAGTTAAATGCACTATCTCTGTAGTTCATTCCATGAATACTGGAAGTTTGAGTTTTCAACATCGTGTTCAGTGTTGTTGAACGTTTTAAAGTGAAAATAATGTCTGTAAAGTCTATTGGAAAATTCGAATCAACCCAATAGTTGATTTTGGATAATAAAACAACATCTTTTTGAGAAGATGTGTATCAACGGGAATACTTCCTGAATGAAAGATCCTGAATAATTCATTTTGCACTCTTGTAAGAATTTTCTATAAGTAACTCACCAAATAATGCGAAACTACCATTCTTGGTGGTTTCGCATTATTTTTCATTCTATAAAGGTAATACTTTGAGTTCTGTTGTGAAAAATCTACCGTACCAACTATTTTTCTGGAAAATTTTCAAATACATGACTGATGTATCGGATCCAAGTCTGTGCGAGAATTAGCTGAGAAAGAAGAATTTGGTTTTCTCATTGTCGTACCCTAGAGCTGTTCGATGTCCCTAGAAACAATTGTTGAGCTGAAAGCAATTTCTAATACAGATTTGTTTCAGCTGTTTATATATTTTACTAATCCACGACTTAAGATCCTTCAAATATTGAAAAAAAAATAAATAAAAAAAACGCTTATAATCAACGAAGTTACTTAAATTGATTAACAAATCTCACCATCTCCAAAAACCTTCATTCTTATATTCCATATAAACTCAAATGAATTAACTACACCTAAACATGACCGTGATATCGAGAGTTTCAGGATATTTGAATAGAACGAAATCCAGACACTTGGGCCATTGTCGAATGGAAACTGAAAATTCAAAATATTTTCACGAGAATATGACATTTGCACAGCAAGCGACTTGTAAGACCTATATAGACTAGTACAAGAAACAAAATTGTTGAAATGGATGTCATTCGAAGATGACAAAAAATGCAATAAGTCCATGCGGCTGCAGTGTTTTCCGAAGAATTGTAAGAGGTGGACAAGTCAGAGGACCACCAGAAAGCAGAAAAAATCTAGGTTGATAAGACGAATGGTTAATGAAAAATCTTCTCAGACAAGTACAAAGGAGAACAATGTATAGAAGAGTGTGATGGAAATCTGATAGAGAATGTGATGAATCCTTGAGACTGTAGTTTTCTTCAAATATTTGATATAAATGATCGATCAGATTGCTAACAAACTCCTTGAGATCCTTCAAATATTGAAAAAAATAATAAAAAACCGCTTATAATCAACGAAGTTACATGAATTAATTCAGAAATCTCACTATCTCCAAAAACCTTCATTCTTATATTTCATATGAACTCAAATGAACTAACTTCTCTCAAACATGACCGTGATATCAAGAGCTTCAGGATATTTGAATAGAGCTAAATCCAGACACATGACCATGGTCGAATGAAAACTGGAGTTTCGAATGATTTGCTTGCTGCTGCGAGAGACATCATCAATGTTACATACGTTGACTTCGAAGACGAATGTTATATTTTGAAGTCTGTACAACGACTGTTTGACGAGCTACGTGTTCACACCTATTTTAGAGGCTGCCGGGGGAGATGATGGGGCTGGTGGTGGCGCTGATGGTGAGGCTGGTGGTGAGGATGATGGCGGGGCATCTATGCGAATGCTCACTTCTGATTGATCTGCACTTTTGCTGGGTTGTTTTGACTGGCCCCAGTTCCACGTTTCACAATACAGGCCTTCTTGAGTACTAGCCACCACATTCTGTTGGCCCGTATAATTTCTTCCTTCCTGTTGAATTTTTTGGGACCCTTATAGATCTCCATGACATTCATGGGGGAACACTAGTTTCTTCGTATTCCATTGCGTGGTCTATTTTTACTTCTACAACTACTGTTCTGCAACTTGAGTTCAGATGTAAACTGAATCATACGAACAGGAAATTTCGTGAACATCAGTGGGTGCCAGAAGCCCTTTTCTGTCCATGGCCGATCTGATAGTGTTACACGTATTTGATTATTTGGCTTGTAAATAGTCTAAATGTTGTGACGTTGTGATGGTTTTTTGATACGGTCCGTGACTTTGTTCATGTAATGCAAATATACTCACCCACCACTGGCAACTGTATCGTTGTCCAAGTATTTTTTCTTCTAGGATGTAGATCAAGTTTGATTTTTTGTGCTGTTAAATGGACCTGTAGGGCTTGCTTCAGATGATGAAGTTTTTCTTCAGAAAGACGTGGTTCACAAATCCTGGTGGCACGGTCAACAGGTGTTTTCATCATATCAATTGTTGGCCTTGGATGGTGATTTGTGAAACTGTGTGACCTAGTTTTTCGTCAGTTTTTCTGTTGGCGACTATAAACACAATTGGTATAATTCCATTGTTTTCCTTATCCATGCTATATGGAACGACAGACAAAGTGAAATTTTCTCAAAATAATCATCGATCTGGAACAATTCGGTAGAAAATATTATGAATTATCAGAGAGTCTTTTGAGTATTTTCTATTCATGATCATAATACGAATAGAGCTGGGCTGTCCTCAGTTCGATAAATAAATGATTTTGATTTTCTTGGTGGATGGTTTTCAAGAAATTCTATCTATGGTTATGTCAATTGAATCAGTAAAGCAAACTAGTCTATATATTTTCGAAATATTCATTGTCAAAATATATCAGATAGTTATTCGAATTCCACTGATTAGTATCAACACAACTCATAGTTTTTATCAGTCTTTGAATAGTTGTTTTATAGGAAGGCGGTCCACGTTACTCTCCAAAAACGAAATAACAAAAAACGAAACTTTCTCAAAGTGACAGTATTTTCGGAAACGACAGTCAACATACCATCACTCCATACTAAAAAAAACAATTGCCGAACTTCCTTATTTCTCTCCATTCCAGAAGAGAAGAATCATTCTGAAGTCCACAGACATTGTGAACTAGCAACTTGCAGACACATTATGGGATTTGCTTTCGAATAATCTTGGAATGGAAATCTCATCTACTCCAACCGATAACAACCAACGACAACCAAACCATCATAACTCATTTCCTTGTACGAGAAATTTGAAGAATAGGATATTTGGAGTCCAAAAAAGTGGAGACCAAATAGTCATTCCGAGAACGTGCCCGCCATACAGATGGGTCAAAAACCCAACATGGGTTACCGCTCGGTCGGTACACATCAGTGTTTCAGGCTGAAGTTTTTGCAATCTTCAAGGCTTCAACAGAACCAGAGGATTGTTATTTTCACAAGAACCAGGAATAGACTGAAGGTATATTAGACACTGATGAGTATTCAGTATACGGATCTCCAATACCATATATGGGTCTTGAACCAGCTGTGAACCATATTCTGAAAGATATCTATAAGAAATATAAATAGTGTTGGGGAAACATACACAGGAAAATATTGACGAAGGGATTACCCAAAAAGAGAAATTGGCACAGAGCAAAATGGGGCTGTCAACAAAGACTTTAGCTGTAGGTAATACAACAAAGAAACAGAGACAGCTCGTCATATTTTATGCGATTGTAAGTCTTTGGAAAACAAGAGGCGAACAATTCATGAACAACTCAAAATATGTTCAGGGGAATATGACATAAGCACAACAAGCGACTTGTAAGACCTATATAGACTATATTGTTGGAATGGATGTCATTGAAAGATGGAAAAAAACGCAATGAGCCCATGCAGCTGCAGTTTTTTTCGAGGAATTGTAAGGAACGGGCAAGTCAGAGAACTCCCAGGAAGCAATGGATAAGTCAAAGGACTCCCAGGAAGCAAAAAAAACATGAATATGACAAATGTTTTATGGAAAATTTTCTCAGATAAGTACAATAGATGACAATGTACAGAAGAGTGTGATAAAAATCTGATACAGGATGTAATTAACCCTTGAGACTGCAGTTTTCTTCGAATATTTGGAATGAATGATCGATCAGGTCAATCAGATCGATGACAAACAGATAATTAGAATTTTTCACGAGATAGGTGAAAATATATTATATGTTACGATGCTTGATGAAAATTCATAACGAATTTTAGTATCACTTTATTGAGAAATTTTCACTAAACACTTCACAAAATCTCATCACGTGTTTTACACCGATACGTACTTTGATTTATCTGGATTCAGCAAAAACCTACTTCCGCCAAAACATATATCTTGTCTGTCTTGAAACGATTTAATTTTGAGTGACTCACTGGTTCATTGTCTTTCTATATCACAAGAGAAAAGAGAGGTTGAAAGTTCTTTTCAATGTTCAAACAATCAATTCAATCTTATTTTTTAATGACCCATATGAGAAAAGAAAAAAATTATTTATTTCTGAATATCCTGAAACTGATAAGACATCAACTATCTGGTGGCATTCTTGAATTTTTCCATTTTCAAAACAATCGAAATTAATATAGTAATTACCAAAACTGAGGTCGAATAAGATATTGAAGATATTCTTTGTGTTTCTCTTTGCATAGCTCTATCAAAATTCATAATTTTCCATTTCTGTTGATCACTTTCCGAATTATGAGAGTATATCATTTTGAATTCACAGTTGAATTTTGTTGGATTCGATTCTGGAATTTTCAGTTGAAACACAGGTAATTCACCACACGGCTCAATATTTTCCAAGTAGTTACACTCTTTCTTCATATTTTCCATATCAGAACCAATTGCAATCAATTGAGCTTCTTTTGGTACATTTGTATATAGTATATCATTGACAAAAGCTAACAAATTGATATAATTAGATTTCAGTTGAAAGATTTTCCTTTAATAGAAACTATTTGTCTTCTCTACTGAATGTTATGTTTCATACTAATTCTAGCTCATCAACACCATCATTATTATTATTGTGGAATATTCGAAAGAATTTCAGACGGACCAAAATTTTTTTTTCTGGTCAGTAGTGTTCAAAACATCAACTTCTTCAATAATTGAAATACAATACCGTTCTCATATCAGTTGTGCTATTTTACCCCCTACCTTGAAATCAACTCTTTCATTTGATGGATTACATGAAAAAATTTCAATTGTCACCCTATGATCTTGATCCATCACACTAGCAAAAATGTCTATTTCAAATTTGTTTTGTTAATGAAGATTTTGATGCAATTTTCCCATATACGTTTTCGGGGAGCTGAATTTTCATAAAACTATCAACGAGTAATATTTCTCTAGGTGGAATAGCTTCTCCAGGCGTGTTCATACTAACTAAATTCTATCTACTCAGTGAATTTATATTAGTCAATGATCTGAATTATATGACTTCCCACCCATTTAGAGATTGTATATCGTATATACTAATAACAAATTCAAATATTAGGAAATTAATTTTACAAACCAATTTTACATTCAAAAAGATATGTAATGTCACTTTTCAACTAGTTGCCAGAAATAGTAATATATTACATAGATTCAGTGACTCGCCACTAACCCATCCTCTGCGCCAAACCCATTCGCGGTGTCAACTTTGCTTTCTCTCATCATAAAATTCTGTAAATAATCATTATTATACCCAAGTTAATTAAATTTTGGATGTATGTTGTTGATTAACCTTACCAGTGCCGAGACTTCTCACGCATCCCGACCACTTAAGCAATTGGAAAACTTGAAAACTTGTTCCTGTTCCCGTGAGCAGAACGCAGGAGAGCATAAACTCCAGCCCAATTACAGCAATTACCCTTAGTAAATCACTTCATCTAGCAGCCAGATTAGTCGTTCTAGAAACCACACTCTTGCTTTATGTCCCGTACAGCTCTCCTTTCTAAACTTCCCGAACAATACTAGAAGTTGGCGCTGAGACCGCACAAGAACATATTTCAGAACGCGGGGTGGCCACCAGGGTGGAACTGGCTGGAAACAGCAGGAAAACGTTTCGAGTCGGAGAGAAATATTGGCGGCGGAGGTGTACGGAGGGCGAAAGTTCGCCGGAAATATTGCTGCGGTGGAAAAATTCATCGACTATAAGAAATGGGGATATTTATGGAGGATCGAAAGAAATTGGGAAGTGGACGGAGTTTGCTATAGAGTTTGGCTGTCGGATGAGTTGTGTAAGCCGACAGTTTTTCAATTTTTAGGAATTAATAAGAAAGTTTCTACCTTTTTTATGAAGACTCATTAACACTGCACGACAATTCAGTGTGATGGTTAACGATGAATTGAACTATACAGATATTACATTTGGTTGGGGAAAGAGTCTCGAAAAGGTTTTTTCTACTCTTCTAGTAGAAGACTTTTTGAGAAAGTGCAGTTTGAGGGCTACTGAATAAGATGTTTTTCGCGTACATTCGGCATAAAAATGTGAAAGTAACTGTGAAAGAAATATAAGTTATCACATTTTCTGAGCATTTACATAATGTCAAAGTTGCTTGCATCAATAAGATTTGCAATCAAGAGTACAGCTCTTTGTTAAAATTTTTTTTGCATCCAGGAAGCCCTCTGACTAGTCTATTTTTCCCAAGACTCCGTGTTCTTCCTACATATTTATATGACATTCACTCCAACAATCTTCTTTTCTGTACTAGTCTGTAGAGGTCTTTTGCTGGACGTATGTCACATTCGTCTAGACATAATTTGGATTGTCCGTGCTTGGGAACATGACTCTCCATATACTAGAGCAATATACCAAAGGTCTGATTTGGACATTATATCCCACCATACCCCATCATCATACAAGTTGGAAGTGTTCTGTGTTTCGACGATTTTCTTTTATGGAAAAGTATTGATCAAATAATTTGCATGTTATTTGAAAAATGGAGTTGAGTGCTCTAAAACCCTGAAAATATTGACAGTGGCATACGGTTATTGTAGTCTGAGCCTAAAAAATGTTTATAAGTGATACCAGCTTTTTACAGAAGGTCGAGAAGATGTGAGTGACTACGTTCGTCCTAGACGTCCCAACACATCAACAACTGATGAAAATAAATGTTGTGAAGTATCGTCGAATCACAATTAGCGGAGTTTCTGAGGAAGTCGGTATATCGGTTGGCTCATTCCATCTATTTTTGTTTCGTAATTGGGCATGAAGCACGTGCCAGCGAAGTTCGTTTGAAAATCGCTGAATTTGACCAAAAAAAAAAAAACGGTCGCATGAGCATCGCTCGCGAATTGTTGAAGGACGTCAATGGCAATTCAGATTTGCTCGAAAGGGTCATAACTGGTGATGAATCATGTGTATATGTTTATGACTTCGAAACCAAAGTTCAATCGTTCCAAGGGAAAAGCCTAGGAGAGCCAAACCAAAAGAAGCACGCCAAGTTCGATCAAACGCCAAAGTATCTCTCACTGTTTCCTTCGATTACAGTGGTGTAAAGCATCAGGAGTATGCACCTGCTCACTCGTCATTTTTCGGCCTGAAGTAACAGCGTAATCATTTCTCATCCACCGTATTCACCAGATTCACTCCCTATCTTGTCCTGGTTTCAAAATTGGAGAGATCCATGATTCGAGCAGCTGTAATGAATTATTTGTGTGCTTGAAGAAATTATATTTAATAACATATATTGCATCGCAAAGACATCTTATATGAGACCATCTTCTGTGAGCTGACAAAAAAACGTATTTTTCAATTCAATAAAAAATAATAATAGAAATCGAACAAATATTTGGAGATCTGAGTCATGATAGTAATGTTAAATATCACTTTCATCAAAGTTCACAATTAAAACTATCATTTGAAGAATCAGAAAAAATTAGAAGTTCAGAATTGATCACTCCGTCATATACTTCATATATGACGTTTCTTACTTGATTTCTTCAATGATATTTTATGATATAGATTCTTTCATTCACCTTCGAATTTACCTAAGCTTTGATCAATTAAAGTTTCCGTATTGTACAAGAAGCAAAAAATTTTTGCATCGGTGAGATATAAAGGCTTGTGGCGCAGTTAGTTAATGTCCGCTTCCCAATAAAAGGGGTTTGAGTCGTGACAAAGTGTATTAAACAGTTTTATTCCCCTTGCCCTGTTTATTTGGGTCAGATTCAGTAATTGAAGTTTGACCCCCTTCCCGTTGACAGATTGATCTGATATTTGGTACACATATGACAATACAATGAAGTAAATTCTGTATCATTGTGAATCTAAGATGGCCGCAGCTAAAAAATGGCGGCTCACATATTTTTTCACAACTACCTAGAATAGTGGTACACTTTGAAAAAGATGCAAACTCAAGATGGCTGCAGCTACAAAATGGTGGATTACATATTTTTTCACAAACTTAATATGGGTATCAAATGATAGGAGTTGACTAGTACTATAGTAGTGGTACACTATGAAAAAGATGCAAATCCAATATAATCTATACAGAGAACTTTGTCATCTCAGAATAGAAATACAAGCATGGATCTCCCAACCAAGTCAAGATTTTGTATCGTGCCGAGAACTGTGTGGCTTCAGGGTGGCAAGAAATGATACGTCGTTAGCGATATCCCACCCAAGTGGCATTAGTGTGGATAAAAATCAGAAATTAAAAAGTGAAACATGTAATGAAATGAAAATAAGTGAAGAAAAATTCATGTAAAACTGTTTTGCTAAAAAAATTATAATTATCATTTTTTTGATGGAACCGTTTAACAATTTTTTTTGAACTATTGTCAGCTGTTTCCATGTGTGATATAAATACATAAGTAAGGGGTTTTGACTTGAGCGTGACATATTTCCGTATATTTTTAATTTTTTAAATGTTTTGTGATGTTAATATGAAACTGTTCAATATACTTAAAATTTTCGTCATATCCAGTACATACATTTCAAACCTTCAATATGATTCAGATTATTTCACATTTATACAATGTGGGAAACTGGGATCAATTACTCCAAAAACAACATATAATGGAATCGTCATTATGATGCTATCCATTGATGTACAAAGAAAAAAAAATGTTTACCGTGGATCATCTCGCAACGAGCTGAATATACTTGCTGTTGAGTTACGGGTAGTTTGTTATGAATTATTACGCGATGTTGATATCATTCATGTAATAGGTCGAATGCATCTGTTTCATATGATTTTCATTTTGAAATATTATTTTTGAAAAGAATCATAGTCATAAGACAATGAATATAAAAAAAATCACAATTGGTTTTGTATGATAACTGTTCTACGCAGCAGGTGGAGATATATCAATAACTATATGATGAGCAGTTTCAAAAATTCAATTTTTCATACACACACACAATTCTTCAGATTCGATTTGAAAAAAATAGATCAACCCATATTATTATAGTTAATACAAAAGTCAGCATACAGATTATATGTAATATGACGTAAATTCTTCTTTGGTAAGTTGAGGAATGTCCAGTTTGAAAGTAGCAAGTGAATTAAACGACCGCTACCTGAATCTTACAGTAGAGATTGTATAAGAATGGAATATTTCTGAAGTAGCGAAAACTACAGAACAACGAAATAAATGAAAAATATTCCACATGTAATATGTAGCATAAAGTGCCATTAAAGTTCTAGGAAATTCACAAACTCCGGAATACTTCAGGCGTTGCATTCGAAATAACGAAGTTTCCTCCAACTTCTAACTTGACCGAATATTCCATTATGTGCTGGCCAACGTGGTTTTGATGATACAGTTCACTACTACTTGGAGGTTATTTCTTGCGGAAACGATCAGCGAAGTATTATGATGGTGCACAATAGAAATTGAGTGACCTTTGGGTGTTTTGTTGTAATGTGGCACGTTGGTGGTTCAAAACTTTTATTTTGGCGAACTTAAAACGCTGGTGGGTAGAGCGTTATAAATGAATTATAGCGTCTGTTGCAATTCGTCAAGTGAATATTCATTAAAATGATTTACTACAAAGCGTAATGAAGAGGAGATAAGTGATACCAAATACAGTGAAATTTCTAGGACAAAATTCACTTGGAGAACGAAAGAAAGTGATTTGCAAAAACACTTCGATATATTCTTCTGAAATCGTTATCAGGAAAATTCCTCCGATGGATCTCAGAAAAATTATAAGAAAAATTTTCTGTACATCAAGAATCAGCAAATGGCTACACAATTATTTGTTACTACTCCTATTGTAGTAAGGGTAGTGGGATTGAATTCTACTTTATTTGTCCAATAATCAAATACGAAATACAAATATAAAATAATTTTTGTCCATAATTGAGCAAATGAGCAAATACATAGTTTGATAAGTGCATGGCACTTTCTTTGAGAGAACATCAGGTTAATATAAAATAATATACATATACACATTTATAATATAATATATACACACATATTCATAATATATTTATATACTTTATATTGAAATATGAAATAAAATAAAATGGGTGCTCGTTGATTATAATTTTCAACTGTTGAGATAGTGAAAGACTTTTTTTTATCTCTCAACAAAACTGCAGATTTTGCATGGTGGCTCATTGAGAATGAATAATTTTATTTTTTTTAACAGTAGTTGAAAATTCATCATATATCTCGAGAGGAGTTCATTACTTGCTATTCACACAACCTTTCCTATCTCTGTGTGTCTTTATGGGATTTATCTCGTTTATCTAGCAGCAGGTCCACGCCGAAATCAATCGTTTTTTTTGACCAACTGAGCAATGAAGCAAATAATCTGCTTCGTTTCCACAAGACACCTTGCCATTCCTGTGACAAATGTTATTCAAATCGTACCGCCAGGTACATAAAAAACACTTACGTCATCAAAAAAATGATAAAAGGAATTGTCTGACAAAAAACAATCCCACAGTACAAGACAATTGTTGCATTAGAATAATGAATGTTATTATACGAATTTTCAGAATTAAAATAATGTTAAGGAATCCGATATGGAATTCATAAGCCAGGAATACCTACTTATTTCTCATGAAAAACTAAAAAACAAGGTTTGTTTGTTTCGAATAATCCGAACTGGAACACTTTCCTCGATGCGCTATTTACTAACAAAGTCCCGAAGACGAGAAATTCGATTGGTCAAACTTGTTTCGAGGAAAGTGTTCCAGTCCTGATAATCGAAAGCAGAACTTGTTTTGGATCCATTTTACATCAGAAGTTGCATTTTAGATCATAAGAAAAACAACATAACGTTTATAGTCGGATTTTTGCTCTCGTTGGAAGAAAATCATAAAAAAATATAGAGTTTCAGGAGAGGGATAAACGGAACATCCAGTGATTAAAAGTGATTCGCAGAAAACTTCAGTAATATCACTTTGCAATTTTGAACAATCTTCTTCACACTCAATATCTTCATAAGTCTTCAGGTCGTCAGCATTTAATGATTTGGGAGACTTCATGAGCCGCCGACATGGCGACACTAAGCGAATTTGCTCTCCTATCAGCGAAGCTAAATAAACTAAAGAAAAATGAGCTCATAGACATAATTTTGACTTTCAAATTGCCAGCGACGGTGAATAATGTGCAACTACGTCAGTAAATTTGGGGGTAGTGATGTGAAACAAGTCAGTGATACTGATAAATGCCATAACACCACTGAGAAGAAAATCTGCATTCATTGTGAATAATTTACCAAAGATCATACTGCTTTGCAAAAAGAGCCTGATTGTGTTAGTGAATTGATATTCCATTTGGAGAAAGAAACTCAAGAGCAAGAGGATCTAATTTCACTTTTGAAACATTTTAATAATAACGATGAAATGGTACCGATAACGGCATCTATTGACAACAACTTGAACTCTACAAATTCTTCTAAAGCAGAATCTAGTCTTGTGGAAAAGTCTAAAGTGATACCACAAAAAAAATTTTGTGCAGCTTGAAAAGCAATATAGAAAACACAGAGCAAAAACCTGACAAGTACCAAGAATAAAAAAATGCAATTGGGAACTCCAAACTGAATGATCCAAATAAAAACAATAAACACAAATATAGACCAATATTTGGCAGTAATGACAGAACTGAATTCAAAACAGTTCTGGGAACAGGACAATTACATGTCTCACGGGTTGGAGTTGACATGACATCAAACGATCTTCTAGCAGCACTTAAGGAAACTGCACCCGACATTGCCTTCGTATGTGAAGAATGGAATAGAACCGATAGTGCATCAACATACAAAGTG
>WOGR01005925.1:0-13448 GCA_015342045.1 Leptinotarsa lineolata | reverse complement strand
GCCATAAGGGACACTACATGTCTCAGGCGATTCAGAAGAGATACCAAAAAAATCCTCGTACAACAAGCTTGTTATAAGCTAGATGAATTTTTCGTCTGCAGTCTGTAGATAGCAAACGTTCTTCTTACTCGGAGTTTGGTGCATAACCCTTATTTTATACCGTTAATTTTAATTTTTTAAACACATTTAATTATATACACAATTTATTCTTGCTTTCTGTCTAAATAGCAACTATTCCATTTTAAATTTTTGTCAATGTATAAAGGCATGTAATTACTGTATTTACTACATTTTAAAATTTTTTATATATTTTTATCCTTCTTCAATTGTAATTTCACCTAATCGTAGTCATATATGTATGTAAGCATTGTCTTTAAGAACCTCGTTCTTCCGACAATAAAGTATACCTCGATTGGTTGATTGATTGGTGAACCCTTTTTCAACTTTTGTTGTTTTATCAAATTGGTGTAAAATGGTAAGTAGGCTAAGAAATTATAGTTTGACATAAAAATTGAAATATTGTCCTCAAGAAAAGTAATTTGTTTTCGAATTATTTGAAAAAGAGGTAGTTTTAGATAAGTTTTCGAGAAAACACTTTTTGGCTTTTTACTTGTTCATGTTATCCAAAAAATAAGGAAAACTTCGGAAGAAAGGAAGAAAATATAAACTTCAATGGAAACTGTTTACAAAGAAGTGTGGAAGTGTTAGTACACCAAACAACGGTTTTTTTAACAATTATTCGTTATGAAAAACACATTGTATGTACTACGTGCAAGATTTTGCTGAATATTAAAGTGTATTATCGTAACCATATGTTTCTGGAAAAATTCATTGTCGATTGCAGTAGAAGAAAAAATATGTCTTGTTCTATCTAGCAATTTTTACTAAAGTATTATACAAAATACATACTACTGAACTGGCAAAAGTTATACACAATGAGGTCTGAATATGTAACAAAAAGGTAGGTCATAAATTGAAGATCAAAAAAAAACTCGATTGGATATAACTTACCAATATTTCATGAACTGTTCAACATTTTGTGATGGAAATGGATCCATAACTTTCTTGTAAGAGCATCTTTTTCATATCAAACCACGAAATCTTTATAACATTTCAGGGGGGGTTGTTAAAACTTTTTGGTGTAATAAACCTGTTTTATACCGTTTTAAATGTAACTTTATTCAACTTGACTTACAAAATTCTCAATACTGAATTGTCTTAAAAAAAGTGACTAATCTGTCAAAATAAATATCAAACTTATATACAGTGCCTTCAACATCCTCCATCCCTCGAAGTCTAGTCTTCACTTCAATAGGCAAAATACATTCAAGTGACTGGTCTGATGAAGCTGCCTTTTTTCGTATAGTATAGAACGACGCGCACCACGCTTTATCTGCCAGGAAACATTTCAGTTACGCGACCCAGTAAGCAGTAATTTCTAAATTCATTTTCATCTATTACCACAACTTTGGCTCCTATTTTGATAGGCTCACTTCTGGAATGCCACCTACTTCTTGGAATCAGGGTAGGCCGATATTCTTTAACCCACCTTTTCTAATATGCGTTTGCACAACTTTCAGCGAACCGCCACTGCTTTCTCTCGAGTATATCACTTTTGTTTTCACTGTAAATCTCGACACCACCTGACCTCAGCAACAGAAAATGGTTGGGAGTGATCTCTTCTGGGACATTAGGGTCAACTGAGATATGTGTTAAAGGTCTAGAATTCAGTGTATATTCAATTTTGGCCACCAAAGTTCTTGCCGAATCTCGATGTAGAGTTCTACGAGGTGAAAAAAATTAAAAATAATTCATTAAACCAATGGTGTCACAAATGACAATATATAATTGTTAAAGCTACTGTTTGTTATTTATCTGCATGAACTACAGGTGTTGAACAGCTAACGATGGAATTTTTAAATGATAATGGTGATACAAAAATATTATATATCAAACCAATGGTGTCAAAATACTAATTCAATTGTAATGCATAGAAAAGTTTGGGGTGTTTTAGGGGTTCAGTACCCCCCTAAAATTTTCATGGGCCGAAAAGGTTTCGTAGTTTTATATGAAGAAGATGCTCTTCCGATGAGAAAGCAATGGATCCGTTTTCATTGAAACAGTTCATGAAATGTAGGAAAAATATATTTTCATTCGGTACTTTCCAAGGGCTATAACTTTTTTTGTGCGAACAATTGTTTTAAGATAAGTTATATCCAATTGAGTTATTTTTGACCCTAGAACATGTGGTTCAATTTAAGACGTACCTTTTTGTCACACCCTGTATTTCATAAGAGATATATTTAATAAAAAAATATAGTTAATTCTAAACCAGCCAATTCGCCATTAAGAAGAAATGAAGTAACAGAATTCCAGAAACACCTTACAAACTGAATATTGTTATAGTTTTTGTGTATAAAAAGTATATACTTGCCTTATTTTGTTTATTTCTGCTCAGATAATTTTTTACGAAGCGGGCAAGTGACGTGTAAGATCAAGATATCATTATCTGCTTATGTCAAAATATTTCCACTTCAATTCCCTCTAGGTTTCCTCTATGGAAATAATTTCCAATAAATACCTGAGTTAGCATGGTAACATAAGACGAAGCACATTTTGTTGGTAGAGAACTTTTGGCGTGAAATTTTCATTTTTATTTCAGGAAATAGGGAAAAATAAGTAGAACTTCAATTTTGTATTTGTACCGTATATAAATACAATGTTTCAGTGAGAATATAAACTGAAATAGCTATTTATCATATGAGTCCGTTTCGCAAATTTTTTCTTTCACAGAATAAAACCTTACTTGTAACACAAATATCAAACAACAAAGTTTTTTGTACAACTGTCCTGTTTTCATAATAAAATAGATTCATTCAATATTTCTATAACACATTTTGATATCTCTTGTCAGTTAACTATTTTCATGTTATCGCATTTGCTGTGAAGTGGCCGTGTCAGGTGACGCCGAATCATCTGGTTACCAACAAACAGTATTATTTAAAGTCACATTAAAAGTTCTTGCTGGTGTTTAATGTCTTGCATAATGAAGAACAATCATGAGGAGTTGTGTGTTCCTGACGATATTGAAGAGGCTGCAAAAAGAGCTTCAATTGAAGCTCATCCCATATTCTAAATTTCTTAGCTGGTGTAGACTTAAAAACATCGAAGAAAATTTCAGCGAAACCGTCTTCTTAGCCTATCTAGAAGAAAAATCAAAAATATGGAACTCGTCAACTTTGTGAAGCAAGTTTTCAATGATGAAGTCGAGTGCGCTCGTTAAAAATGGTGTTAATACAAGCAAATATTTTAAGGTAATAGCATTCTTGAAGAGAAAAAAATGAAAGTTATAGGCCCAAAAAATCAATAACATTTAAACAAGTCCTGAAGTTTATAAGTGAGGTGCCAGATGAAAAATATTTGATGATGAAAGTTGCTAGTATTTCCGGAATATACGGAGCCTGCCGGCATGAAGAGCTGTACCATTTATTAATAGAAGACATTAAATTGATGGATAGATAAATCATTGATTGTTCAAATTCCAAATACGAAAACGAAAATAGGTCGTTCTTTTCGTATTGTTGAAAAAAAATATTGACTATTTTAATAAATACGTCGCAATACGCCCTTCTGTTATCAATCATTTCATTTTCTGAAATACTCAAATCGTGAATGCAGTGCCAACCCAGTTGGTATGAACACGTTTGGGAAAATCCCCTCTACCATTGCTGAGTTTCTGAACCTCCCGGAACCAAAGGAATATACAGATCACTATTTCAGAAGGTCTTTTGCTTCTTTGCTATCAGAATCAGAAGCAAATATAACGAATATTAAGAAACATGGAGGATGGAAGTATGCAACAGTAGCTGAGGGTTACATCGATCAATCTATTTTTTATAAAAATGTTATTGCTGAAAGAATAATCCCAACAACTTTTAACACTAGTGTTAAAAATATTTTCAACACTCTTCTTTGTAAACATCATCTTCTAATACTCTTGACAACCATTAAAAATGTCACTTTCAATAACAGTTGTACAAAAAATATTTTTGCTATAAAACGTTGTTTTGGCACTTTTAGAAGCAATTATTTGATATCTACATGTAAATTTCGGGATGAATGGATAGCTTCTGGAGAGCATTTTTTTGTGACTGAACATGCAAAAACTTCGAATATTCTCCAAAAAGTGCATTGTCTAGTGAGACAGAGACAGTTTACTCTTGGACATTTTATTTGTACACGTCGTCGACATATTCAGCAAAGGAGTTGAAGTAAAAATAATAATAAATTAGTGACTAAGATCTCATTTCAAATAAATAGTTCAAGAGTGAATGGCGATACTTGTTGACGTGAAAATAAATGGGAGTAACCCATTTTTTGCGAAAAGTGATAGAAGTGAATATTGTGAAGAACTAGAAGTTTGTTCTTTCTTCAAATGCATGAAGTTCATAACAATTTTGATATTTTTCAGAGTTGAAGGCAAAAAACATATGTTAAAGTAAAAATAATTAGTGACTTTTAAAGCGGTGCCTGTGCGGAAGTAGCGATTCAGGTTGGATTTGAATCGAATAAATAATTAGGGAGTGAATGTCGATATTTGCTGACGTGGAAATAAATGGGAGTCACCAAAAAGTTGTTTACGTGAAACTAATTCGGTAGTGACAATGAAAATAGGATATTTTCCTTTGCGGAAAGTGATAAAAGTAACTTTTTGTGATTACCTAGAAGTTTGTTCTTTCTACAAGTGCATACAGTTCTTAAAACTTCCAACGTTGTTCAGAGAGTCACTTATAAAAATTAAAATTATCAATTCATAATATTGGCTAGCGACATTTACTAGACCTATGTATAATGGTTGTTAATTGAGAGAACACCCCTAATAGAGCCCCAATAAGGACTCTTCCCCATTTCACAGCTGATCGAATGTAAGAAGTTCTTTGAAACAAATTGACACACAATCGAATCATTGTGTTGCATTCGCAGTGATTCGGAGTTGTTCTGTGTTTCTGAATGGGTATAATGGGTAATATAATCGGCTCATTGCGCCGTGAGTGTCTGAAAGATCGAGTAAAGAAGTGATTGTGGGGAAATGGCTCGGAATGGTGTGAGGAAGGAAGCTGTTCGATTTGGAGCGAATGACGGTTGGATGGGAGAGATGTGTGGCCTTTGGTGGGCGCCACTCTCTCGGGCTTTGCAGGCTGGTTAATAAAGGCCATTAGCGTTGATTGTTACTTCGCTCCGATTTATACCCGGCTCGTTAAAATGCGTCCGCGATTTTCGATGAATGGGACTTGTCAATTATACTGAGTGGGAATGAAACATTCAAAATTCTCTGAGTTTTTTGGTGTACGTAATCAAAGGAAATATCGAGACAATTTTTATATTTTTCTGTCACGTAAGCTTGTTAATCGTAAACTCATTCATAATTGATAAGTAGGGGGCACATGAGCCGGGTGCCAAGAAAAAAAGTGGGACACACCAGTTGGAGACAATTTGTTTTTCAGTGGTAATGCGGGGTGACAGTTATTAAGAGTATTCAGAATAAAATATACGACTCAGTACGGACATTTTGTTAGAATGAGTCATGATACCTCTCACGGCTACATGGCCTAAAAACAATATTCACTAAGCAAGTAATCCTTTCAATCACAATAACCTACCTAGAATAAAATATGAAGGGCAAAGATCCCATGGAACGCTGAGTTCTTTGAAAACCCAAAGCAATCTTCTATCAGTCGATACTCTCAGATTTCAGTACCACCTTTGTTATAGTCCATATACAAAAGTACCGCACTCTTGGAGAAAATACCGCGAATTTCCTTCAACACTTGAAAAAACTAACCTCAAGAACGAGAACGAACATTAAACAAAGTGGAACGCGCTGAGCCCTTCATTTCCCCCCTGCCTAACCTTGTACAGTTCAAGTAAATGATATAGTCCGACATACCTTCCAACAGCTGGATTTCGGTATCCATAATCATTCCTGATTATATAATCAGTTAGCTTCCTAACTGTATTATTAAAAAGAAAGACGTTGGAAGGTAGGTCGCACTATAAGATGATGGGAAGGGATCTGCAGCAGTACCTATCGTATCACAATTATGTGCTGCAGTTATTCTCCAAGAGATGGCGCGGTGACGTGAAATCGCTTTTAGTTGAGGACTTGAGAAATTCCTTTGGAGAAGACATTGCTCGACGTTGATTTAGCGAAATGAACTATGGATCCGTTACAAGAGTTTGGAACTTCTGGTGTGAAATCAAACTGTCGAAAACACTTATTCCAGACCAGAATAAAAATATAGTCATCATCAAGAGATTGTCGTGAAACAAAACTGATTTTTGGTTTCGCGAGTTCCAGTGCAAGCTCCGCCCACTTACAGTGAACAACTGGAAAATGTGGAAAAAGTCGTTTTTCCACGATATTTCAGCTCACTTTAAGAAAACTAAGATGTGGAACATCTTTTTCATAGTATTAGAAAAATCTTTTGCAAAATTAGTAGTATTCGCTTGTTCCAAATAGGGAAAAATTTGACTTTATGGAAAATGGCTTTTTCAGTTATTTAGATAGGGAAATCGAGCTTTCTTCCAAGAGGCATCGATAGATCATATCAGCAGCTATCGTTTGACATTTCGACAGCGTTTTCAGCGTGAGAAATTCAAATTTTATTTAGATTTTGGTGTTGAAAATTATTACAATTTTCAAACGCAATTTTCAGCAAGAAGGACTGAGAAAATCAAATAGTTTTATTAGACTTTTTGACTCAGGGAGACAAGTTTTACTCGAAAATGAGGAAAACGAAAATTAAGATTTTCGAAATTTCCCAAGATTCCCGAGTATGCCCGAACTTTGTTTATCAAAAACTGCACACCAGGGGAATCACAGCGTACCATTTAGTGACAGGGTATTGGCTAAGAAAAATCGTAGATCGTTCGGGGAATCACCTAGCGATTGGAGCTGGTAATTGCTGATTGGGCGGCAAGAATTTGCCTCTTTCGCATAAGTATAGGAGCGTCCAAGGAGTATGAGTCAGTCGACTTGAGAGCTTGATTGAGTACTACACGCTTCTAGACTTTGAAAAGAATTCTGATGAAAATTTTTGGAGATTGAAATTTTTTAAAGAAATTTTATTGGAACAAGCTGCGGTTGCAGTTTGAATTGGGAATTGGTTGGAAATTAGTGGATCGCAGAATCTCTAGTCATTTTTAGGGCTGGACAGAGAACCGGTGGAGTGATTGGATGTTTTGTAAGGAGTGATTGGATGTTTTGTAAACAGTGCTCAACCATACCTTGGATTGTTCAGGTTCCTGCTGGCACTCCGCCAAAGGAAAGCAGCCCAAATCCTGCCAAGGGAAAGCAGGTCCTCACTAAAGTTGCTCGGTCCTACATATCTAAGGCCCAACCTAGCGGTGTTAACTGGATGAGATATATCTTGGGATTGAATTCAAGGAGGTCAAGACATCATTAGATCAGTCCTTCGGGCTATAGACTGTGCATCGATAACCTGTGCTCCAAATCCTGCGAGTGGCCCTCAACCTAGGGTGCAGTTCAACCGTTAGGCTCCTTGTTCCCAAACCACTAGCTCAGTTCACCTTGTAGGCCTTGGTTAGGAAAGTAACTTGCAAGCCATACGACAGTGCCACATCGTGAGGTCAGAAACTTCGACCAACCGGAATTTCTATCAGACAATTTTAGTCGCCTGAGTGTGATTTCTACGAGGCAGCGCAACAGTATTCCGCGAACTCCAGCGGAGATGGCCGGTCTGAGGCTGCTTCCTACTACCCGTTTGAGTTTCGAAAACGGGGACACCGGCACCTCGCCTTTGGTCGCAAAGCGACAAACCCCTGGCACTTTCGGCTCGTTTGCAAGGCGAGTAGTTAGAGAAAACGAAAATTCTCAAAGGACAGAGTCCCTAATTCGCAATAATATACCGGCAAGTCAACGAGTATTAAATCGCTTTAAGGCATTAAACACACCCAACACGCTGAGGATGGGTGAAGAAACCTTCGCCAACGTCAGGAGACGTTGCTCCAGGAAACTGGACACCGTCTGCGAGAAGAAGCGGCTTCCAGGACAAAGAGCGAACCAAAGGCGGGCCTTCGTCAAAAATTAGATATGCGAGCCCAGCCGTCTATGCCGAGATCGGCCACCGAATCGAAAATCAGAAATGATTTTTATGCGGAACGAAATAAAGCACGGAAGCACGAACAGGCGGGAGTACAACCATCGGAAGCGACATCTTAACCTGAATTTGAGCCAATTTGGCACACGGAGGAGGTGTTACCCACGAATGTGCGTACACCCAGCACAGACCTATACAGGGTATACAGTCACCCTGTGGAAGTGGAAATTCCACGCGAGACATCACCATTGCTAACCTCGACCAGGAGTCTATTGAGTGACGAAGATGATGATATGGACATCGAAAGTCAAACTTCGCGACGCCAGGCGTTGCGACGCCCCCAGGAGAAAACCCTCAGAGGTTTCGGGGAAGCGGACGAACAGCGCACAGGCACCCTGAGCCTTTGGTACGAGCGAGAGACTGGCGCCCTAGCGGAAGTGCTAGGGGGTGGAGGTAGGTCAGGGGGTAACCCTGAAGTCAACAGGGACTTAGGAGTGGCTTTATGGCGGGGCAGTACCTGACAATCAATGTCGACGAGGAATATAGGAACCCAGAGCTAGCTGGACGAACCCAACTTCATGAGGAGTGCGGTGTAGGTGAACACGCCCCCTCGCCAAGCCGACCTAACCCTTACGGAGGACAAGATGACTAAGTCTTATTTATTGAGTTTTCTGCAAAAACCTGAATTATAATATTAATACATCATGAAAAGAGGAACAAATATGTTTTACATTCATTTACACATAATTGTTGACCTAAAAGGCGAAGTTCAGTAGCCCACTACGTATATCTTAGTGAAGTCCTGCTCTATCACTGAACCTTCTCCCCTACTATTATTAAATACTTGGAAACCACGTACTCAGTGGTTTCCCTAATTACACTAACTCGACCTACCTTATCCTAACTCAATCTACTAGATTCTCTTAGATTTCATTCATTCAGAAGATTTAACACAAAAGTAACTAAATATCAATATATTTGTTCATTTGCTCCAAGGGAATTTGATTAGTAAAAGTGTTTGATAAACTTTACCAAATCGAAAGTACATGGTCCAGATGTGATTGTAAAATCAATTAGGAGAGTTGAGAAATATTATGTTGACTGACGGTATATCAAATTTGAGCTTTCATTAAAAGTTGAAAAATGTTCTTTTCGAACCCCACGTCTAGTCCCACTTTGATGGTCAAGGAAGACTGCATCACACTCATTCTGAATTCTCATTCTGAATGCGGCACTTTTCATTCCCGTTGGAGCAACACTGGAATCCGTGCTGTTATTAAGTCACTTCAAACTCAAAAGTCCGCGACCTCCATGTTGTCAGGAAATGAATAACCGTGGAACGAACGATTTGGAATGCAAACTCATATGGAGATGCATCATTTCTCATAATACTCAACTTTTTTCTCACTGCGGGATGAAAAGTTTGCTTTTCGTCTCCTGTATGCGAGACAAACGTGCCTCGTTCTCTTCCCTTTCTTTGCTGACGACAGCACACTTGTCTCGTCATTCTATTTGGATACCAGGACATCGGCTTTGGATGCACATCTTCACCGGCAGCAGGAGGTTGCATATCTTGATAAGGATCTAGAAGAAGTTTCGGAATGGAATGAAAGTAACCAGGTTCAATTCAATGCCACAAAAACCCAGGCTTCGGTTTTCTCCAAAAAGATGAATGTCTCTGAACCGGATATAATAATGTCAGGACAGACAATTCCGCTATCTGCTTCGATAAGTTTGTTGGGGGTTAAAATGGACACCAATATGCCTTGGCACAATCATGTCACCGGATTTGCAGAGGCAGCTTCTCAAAAGCTTGAAACATTGTTCCAAATCAGGAAACTGTACAAGCCCCAGCAAGTTTTAAAGCTTTATAAAGCTTATATCAGACCTCCTTTGTAGTATTGGTCACATGTATGGAGCTCCGCCCCTAAGCATAATCTGAAGCTGCTGGATTCCATTCAGAAAAGAGTCATCCGCCTGAATGGAGACGCAAACATCACATGCAACCTTGATAGTCTAGAACATCGAAGTTTCTTTAAAGAAGTTCAAAATTTTCCTAGCCTTGAAGGCTATGTCTTTGGAGGACTGAATGAGGTAAAGCATTGTTAGTGGGAATTGACACAAACCAATGTACTCAACGATCCCTCAATCCACAATAGCAATATCGGAGTTTTTCTGTTTTAGACATTTTTTCTCAATTTTTTTGATACTTTTCCTAGCAAGTGTATGGTTGACCTGAAACCATTCCATTACACGTCAATACCTAGTTGAAAAAAAGGGTAAAAGGCAATGAAGCTCCTCTCTAATGTTTTGCATAATACTCTAGAAACCGACAGTCTTATTTTTCCACCATGACCTATCTCTTGGAAAATAGCCCATTCAGTTCATAATTGCATGTGGAATACTTTTTGGGCCCTAATTCAGAATGAGAGTGTCGATACCAACCGATTATTGAACTTTTCAATATGAAACCACAGCCAAGGGTGATGACTCACTGAAAAAGTCTCTTCTCGCTGAGTTGAAGACACTTCACTGGTCGATAATAAAAATGTTCATATCACTACGAATTGATGATGTACGCAATCTGGATTTTCAGTTTTCATCGTCACCTTCATGCTTCCTCTTTTTACCCCTTGAGACTTCAGCCCACTGAGCCTTATTTTCTTCCTCAATTGCCTCATAATCCCCTTCAACAGCTCGTCCAGCTCCTAACCCTACGTCATCCATGTCTTCTCCAGATTCAGAGGATTCTTTTTCATCTTCTTCGCTGTCATCTTCGTTTCCATTCACTTCCTCGTCAATATCACCGTCTTCTTCAGCTTTAGCATCTCGTCTATCAAAACCATATGAATATTTTAAGCTTGGTATCATCTTGAATACTTTTTTTGTAATTATCGGTGGAACTAGCCTCATTATTGAAGAGATCTAAGTTTTTCAGATACCTCAAACTCTTGAAAAGTTCTAATGTATCCAAGTCTTTGATTTTGTTTCCGCCCAAGTTGAGATATGTTAATTTAGGACTGGTTTCTAAGAGATTCAAGCCATTGGATATCCTTGTCACTCAGCTCTAGCTTCCTCAGATTGGGTAGTTTCGAGGATTCTTTCGATAAGGGACAAGATTTGGAGATTGGCATATTCATCTGTTACACCAACTATTGAGCTCAATAATTTCTACGGGCTTTTTGCCACGCTTTTCTAATTCTAAACGATTTTCTATTCCAAAACGGATCTACTCCCAACACAATAAAACACAAGTCAAGCCTGAAACGTAACCTCGACGACAAAAGTAGGCTTTCCAAAACTCGATCAAGAAAACAAAGACTGCGAAGACATCGAAGACAAGGGAACATCGATTAGCCACCAAGCGTTTTGTCAATGGTACATTAGAGCGAATTCCGACTCAGTTAATAGTTTTGAGAACAAAATTGACATTTGATCATTCGTTTCTATGCATTTATTACATATTTTTCATTTCTTTTGCATGCATTGTATTACCTTGTTGATCTCTTTAGTTTGTAGGCTTATACAGGACACTAACGCGCATGTAACATAAGTTACTTTTCCTCGCGGTAACCTAGTGAAGAATTGTTTATCAAACTGTGTGTGACAACTTGAAATACGTGTCGTCGGTTAAATTTTTAAAATGTGATTGAAAAACGCTAAATCTCTTGCCCTTGGGCCTTATTGTTCTGATAAAATTTTGCTTGCGAGAATGCCGTACTTTTCTCCCTACATGCGTAATATACTATTTTTCCATTCTTTGCTACTGTTACCGTTTTCGAGAATAACCTTTTTGGAATACGTGTTCTATTTGTTTGATATTCTGGCATCCAACTCAAATTTATGTCAGATAATTCATTTTCTGTCATTGTATCTCCATTGACCTCAAATCAAAGTCCGACATCACCCCGTTTCTTGCTCAGAAGTCACAATTCGCAGTCGAGTACTTGTGTGGAGTTAAAAATTGAATGAGTCTGATTGTCGAGTGCGACCGGAATCCATTACTCTGCTATTAGGCAGCAAACGTTCAAAGAAGCGCTAATGTTTCGTAATGGCGCACATTGTCCCTCAATACTTCAATCATTTCATCTACGAAATAAGCTCTTTATGTTCCCTGCCACTCCCGACTTTTCCTTTATGCGATAGATCTGGATTTCGTTGAAAAGAATGAAACTCTTCGCGAGGTATGCTGGATCGCAACTTCATTGAAAACATATGGAAATATACCCAAAAAAGGTGAACGTTCTAATTACTATCATTCAGTGAATCAACTTTTCTGTGGGTGTACAGCCATAGATGTGAAGAAAATATGGTCAAGATGTTCTAAAAACTTCTCAAAATGATAATTATCGAAAATATTGATGAAGTTCAATTTTTCAAAGAAAACTTTGTTATTTAGCATTACCATACAAAGAGCATAATAATGGATATTTATCTGAGAAAATTTTGAGGCCTAGTGGTATTCGTAAAGATTATTTACTGAAATATTCTCAGTTGAATTCATTGATATAAGAACAGAATATCAATTCTCAAATTGAATGAATTTCATGACCTGACAAAACGATAAAAAATGTCAGTACGACAATGAACATCATTGTTCAGTTACAATATTCTCATTTAGTTTTCGATTTTACTAGTAGAAAAGTACCACGTCAACAATTTCTAAAATGGTCAATTCTCGTCCATTGGAAGAAAAAATTGAAGCGATTTTTATTTACGGTGCGACGCGTAACTATCACGAGACCGAAAGGATTTTCAGTGAACGTTTTCCGAATCGTCCTATCTGTAGAAAATATTTTAGGGAACTTGTATCCAAATTGACAACTATAGTATTTCCAATACCAATTGGAACAGCACAGAGAAGAAATTCCTGCCTTGACATAGGCGTCCGCATATTAATTTTCAGTGGTAGTTTTTCAGTTACTTATTCTTACAATCATAGCAATTGATCTCCCCATAAAAGAGTTATCTCAACTGAATTTTTCCACGTTGGGTAATTATGAAAAACTTCGAAATTCAAGGTAGTTGATTTCCGAGTCGAAAACTCTAAAATTCAGTGGGAATTACAAATAATCACACCGAATTCTCGTCAAACATATATTCACAAAATAATAGAGGCCGACAAAATTGCTAAAAAAATCAAAATTCTTCTTCGCTATATTCGGATGAGGTGGAATCATCATCGGGTTGAACAACGATCGGATTTATGGAACTTTGCACATAATATTTGTTCTCTTCTTTTATAATGTGGGCCACACAGTTCTTCCACACATCACTATTACCTATTTCATTCACCACTCGCCTTATATTGTCAAGCACCACAGCATT
>WOGR01005924.1:0-13448 GCA_015342045.1 Leptinotarsa lineolata | reverse complement strand
ACGAGTGATTTCATTCGAATGATATTTCGATTTTTGGGATCACTTGAGTACTCATCATTCGATTCTTAGAATCATTCGATTATGCCCATCACTAATTGAAGTTCATACATTGGAAATCCGAATCAGTTTTACAATAAAATGAAAAAAATAGATGAACTTTGCAACAAGAAAGACGAATTTCTGGAGGTGTATCTATTTCTTTCACTGGTAAGATGCCAATGCGGGTATTTTCTGAGCAAGATATGACATTGAAGCTCGTATTCATCAAAATTATGGAATTTGAATCATGTTTTGTTCAAATCGATAAATACAGTTTAGAGTCCACATTTTGAGCAAGGTTATGAAATTGGACACTGAGCAGCTTTTTTTAGAGTTTTTAGAAATTTTCAATAAAACTGATCATTTGAGGATTTTCAGAAAATATGTTAAATTCGACACGATCAGTATATACCATGATACAGTGGAATGAATAATAATTGAGATATGGAGCAACGAAAACACGTTACACTGACATGGACAAAACTTCCAAAACCACCTAATACGCACAATCAGAAATGTATATTACTCAACTATATCTGTTCCAGAGATCACTCACAAAATTACCCAAAAAATCCATGGTATAGAATTCGCCAGAAATTTAATATTTATTGAAATAAACTGAAGTGAATAATTTTCTTTAGTGAAGTTATGACATTTACCGTTTGTTTACAGATTCTCAAAAATTATATTGATCTGTGAGTTACCTAGGAACGGCTGATCTGTTTTCCAGAATGAATCAGTCTCAGAAAATTTAAAGTCGCACAGCTAACATTATTGTGTAGCTTGACATAATTACGCCCGAATCCACCACATTCATATCCTCAGTGGAAAGTGATGCTTGCATTTTCGTAATATTCAACTTGGTCACTGTCTCTCCAAGCCGAAATGTTTTTCAAATTTCCAGTGGGACATTCAGTGATGATATATCTTCGAATTTAAACAACTGTTTGAATTCAAAAATCTGTTTTTTATTGTCAAATGTATGAAAATGAATATTTTGCCACTGGGGACATAATCTGAAATATTTGCAGCTTTTGCAAAAAGAATTATTACTACTGAGTATAAAAATGAAACATGTGAAAATATAAAAATCCCAACTCACCAAATCTGTTGCACGACTCTGGACGATGTACATGTTTTCGAGGAGTACAAACTGTCGAAATCCTTCTTTGCACACGAGTTGAATAGCCAACTTGTGATAACTCGGGTATAAACCTGAAACCATTGAAGGGCGGATCAGCGCCTGCCACGATCTATTGATGTGTGGATATTGATGCAGAAGCTGGACTCATAAATGGAGTGCTGGTTATACGCAATAAACTATAGGGGAAATCGAATTCTTGGCTGGAACGGAACAGCAGAAACTCAAACAAATAAAATGTGCAATAAAATGTTGCAATCCACCAGCGAAAAATTGTGATTAAAGATAGAGAATGGATTTCGGCTTTTCATGAAATGGAAAGAAGTCGTTTCATTGAGATATATGAGAGAGAGGTGATGGTGGAATGTATATTTGAAAATAATTATTGTGAATTTTTGGAACAAGTTAGTTTTTGAACTAATTATAAATAATCATTATAAAGACGTTATACTATCTTTTGAACTTAAGTTACAACATTCAGTAATATGTACTTAATATTCTTACAAAAATATTACTAACTGAAGAAAGGTTGGTTGGGTAACAGAATCAATTAAAAAAACAATTTCTTTCTTGCCGGCGTGATACTAGTTGGCAAATGTACAGGTGACTAACATTTCCCTCCGGTTGCTTCTGGTTGAATACTTTAGTTGTTCTTAACAAACACTGATTTTCTCTACCATAAAAAAAATCATTCACACACATTCAGCTGTGTAGTACACTATTTTTGCAGATGAAATTCTATTTTTCGTGTACCTACAACGTATAGAAATAAAAATCTAATGTATTAATGATGAGGGTATCGTTTCCCGTCTTGAAGTCAGAAATGCAATACAAAAATACCTCTCAAAAACGAATATTCCAAACACCACTTTTTTGTAACTTTCACTTATCAACAAAGTAAAATTTTTTCAGATGCAAATGAATAAAAATAATACAGGAGTAAAATGTTCAAGAGTCTTAATATTATTGCTACGATGGTAATGAAAACGTGTTTGAACATTTTTTGAATTAACAATAGAAAATAAAATTTCAATTTGAATAAATAATATTTTATTTGATGAACCAAAACTCACTACATCGAATGTAGCTCTGTAGGGTAACATTGAAGAGCATTTCTGGAGAGCTTTAAGATGAGGTATCACAAGTAGGGGGTTGCATTTTGAGAATATGAAGTTGAGGTAGTTGGGGGTCAGAAGGTAAGTGAAAACAAGGTAGCATCGTCCATCGTGTCCTTTCCAGGAAGGTGGACAGGTCGCTAGGAGACTTCTCCTCAATATCGGCAGGTGTAGGC
Source organism: Leptinotarsa lineolata (assembly GCA_015342045.1). NCBI lineage: Eukaryota > Metazoa > Arthropoda > Insecta > Coleoptera > Chrysomelidae > Leptinotarsa > Leptinotarsa lineolata. The sequence continues at coordinate 10,977 of WOGR01005924.1, read as the reverse complement.
TAAGACTCGCCGAACACACACTCTATTATTGACAATAACTCCTACATTTACATAAGACCTGCCTGACAGTTTCATCTTCCTGTTCACATATCCTGCATAGAGGTGTCTCCACTAGCCCTATAGTATGGATGTGTTTCCTTAGTTGACAGTGGCCAGTTAAAAATCATACTGTTGAAAGTAGGTTATTTCCAGTCATCACCAGATATTTCTTCGGCCCCAGCTTCTTATGGTCACCCAAGGTGATCCTGGCAAGACTGTATCCTTCAGGGATTGTGCATGGGTATAACGTTTGGCTAGTTCCGCCATTGTCGAAATCATCAAGCCGTAGGTGTAACTGGGTCCTAAGATTCTTAGTCCAGCCGCTCTCCTGGCTAAATAATCGGCAATGCGATTACCGTTACTTCTATCGTGCCCTTCAACCCATCTCAGGATAATATTGTTATCTATCGAGGCGTTGTCTAAGTCTTGGTGGCAATTTAGTACTTGACCTGAGGTAACACGTTGTATTTTCAAGGCTAATAGGGCTTGTGTACTGACAGTGCAGAATATTATGTTTTTGCCAGAAATTCCTTTCCTGGTTATCTATTTTGTGGCGATTGAAATACTAGCTAGTTTTGTTTGAATCACGCTGATATTCGTTCCCGTTCCCCACTTAATCTTCAGGCTTAGTGATCTGGAGTACACTCCACATCCTGAGCCTTCTTTGGTTTCTGAGCAATCTGTTTATATATGCGTATTGCATTTACAGCATCTGTCTCTGTATTGTATTTCATTTGTATTCTGTAGGGTTTGTTAAACACAAACCTTACAACGTTTTGTTTTCCCCTCCCTATTATCGAAGTTGTTTCCAGTGATTTCTGTGAAACACAGTGAAAGTACAGCACAAGCTACAAGTTTGAACACAGAGGTGGCCAAGAGATTGTAAAAAATATAAATGTCGAATCTAAAATGATAGAATTCTTGAAGGTTTGGTAAGAGCACATTATTTCCACAGTATTTCATGAACCTATCAAGGTCTTCTTATATTAGCAGATAATCATTCCAATTAGGAACTACATGGAATATTTCCAGATCGTCAGCGTACGTGAGAAAATTGAAAAACATGAAATATTCTGAAATATCATTTATGTAAATGTTGATTCAAATGTGATCCCTGGTGAACTCCAAATATTATGCGAATTGCATTTGAGATATAATTTCCAATACAAACCGCCTGACGACGGTTACTCACGTAAGATTGAAACCAATTCAGCAGTTATCCAGTGATACCGACTTGAATACAAGTAAACCATTATCAATTATGTCAGAAGCTTCACTGAAGTCTGTGCAACTAGCATCTACTTCAATCTTACCGTCGAAGTTTTTCAAAATATATTCCGTATATTTCAATGGTGTTTCGACAGATCTTTTTTTAATGAATTCGTGTTTTGTTTAAAATATTGATTACATCGTAATATGAATAATCGTAAACAATTGATTCAAACAACTCAGCTATAATAGAAAATTATGAAACAGGTCTACGATTCTTGAGCAATTGTCTGTTACTAGATTGGTGCAAAGGAACAACATAGGTTCGTTTACAGCATTTACGAAAATATTATTTCTGAAAACTTGGTCTTTTGTTTAGGGGTCTGTCATTTTCATTTTATGCAAATATTTTGATAACTGTTATTGGTAGATACTGTTCTCATTTGGAATGTTGGAAGTTGAAGAAAAGTAAACAGATTTCATTACTCAAAGATGGAAATGAGAAGCAATCAAATTGAAAAGGAAACCACAGTCATTTTTTGTCATTGAATTCAGTCTTATAAATGACCAAAAATCTTTAGTTCCAATTCTTCATTCATGAGAATATCTGATGAATTTGTAATCAATTCAGAAAGCAAACCTGTACTAGTTTCGCCAAAAATTTTGAGTCCCGAACTGATTTTCGGAATTTTAGCAAACATGTTATTGCGAAACGTGATGGAAACAACCAATACTTGATAAAAATCCATAACGTATTCAAGAAACACTTCATTGTAAGATTTTCACTAAACAGTTTCACAAAAACGCAATACGTGTTTGCCGTACAAAAGCTTCTTAAGGCGTATCTTCACACCTGATGATGAAGTAATGCATAAGTGAAAATTTCACAATGAAGTGTTTCTTGAATATGTTATTGCAAATCGACATTTTCCTCTACTCAAAGAAGAGGCGTCATTACAGGACACATATTGATATTCTAGGAAAGAAAAGTAGAAATTCGACGCGAGAAAATAGTTGCGGATAATTTTTTTCACCGTAGTGTGCGCTGATCAGGCCCTATAATCCGAAGCCCTGATACATTCGGGAGGGCGCGCCAGTATTATCAACCAACGACCACTTCCCACACCGTTGGGTAAGTGATCATTGGGTCCAAGAATCATGTGCCCTGAGCAAGCGCAGTGACCCAAGAATGACAGCCTTCTGCATCTGTCCGGCTAAGATTTCTGGTTCAGTGCGGCAAGCCGGTATGATTTTAAGATTCGAGAGTAGAGAGGGCATCATTCCATCAGAACAACCATCTTGACAGAGTGATCTGGATATAGTCTGCGGAGCTCGAAGAGAAAATCTCGTTATTCAATTAGTTTTTCCTCCTCTTTTTGGACGATATTCATTTCGCCAGGTGCTGAAAACTCCACGACAAATATTGTCTTGCTCTGGTGGTCGAGAAGGACTACATTAGGTTTATTAGCTTTTATGAGCCTGAGGGTGGGAAACGAATAGTTTCAATAAATTTGGCACTTCTTGTTCCCCACAACGGATTCAATATCCCTCGGAGCGTAGGACAACACCGGTGTCTCGTCAATACCGTTAGAGTGCCGTAGATAGTAATAAAGCACTCTTTGGGCCGCGTTATGTCGATGGATATAGGCCGAGACCGCATATGCTGAACATGCTGACAACAAGTGCATTAGGGTCTCGGATTCCTCGCGACAGGCCCTGCACCTTGTGTCAAGAACCTCTATACCCATCACGCAACTACGGTAGACTGAGGTGTTGAAGACACCATCCTGACATGCCATGATGAACCCTTCAGTTTTCGACTTCAGCCCACTCGACCTGAGAAAAGCGAAAGTCAGGCGCTTTGATAAGCCAACTCTTCAATGTTATTGAAGGAGACCCCATGAATTGGCTTATCTTTGTGTTGTCGCAGAAGTGAGGTGATTTCTGCGACTTTCATATGAGCCTTTTGCTGAACGGGTTCCAACTCGGTGACAGAGTTGTGATCGCCTCATCTAGTGCCGAAAAAAAATCGAGTTCATCAGCTGCTCGGGCAGCTGATTAAAATGCTCCAATTCCTGCTCTGCTCTGGTGTCGGGGAAAGTACAACCGTGGAACGGACGATTTGGGATGCAAACTCCTATCGAGATGCATCATTTTTCGAGTCTTTACGTCGAGTTGATACAGCTCCTCTCGAGTCCACTTCAATACTCCAAACGAGTAGAGTAAGATTGGAACGACAAGCATATTTATTGCAGCAAATTTGTTCTTCCCCGACAGTTCATATGACAAGATCCGTCGGAGTTTGTGCTGATACTTGCCGCGGAGAGAGTTCTTCACTGCTGTTACCTCTTGTATGTGGCGTTGTTCCACCCCGAGGTAAGTATACTTCTCTCCGGCATCCAAATGATGTAGGATGCTTTCATCTACAAGCTGCACATCCTCTAAGTAGTCCCCGCATCGTCCTCTTTTGAGATGGACCATTGCACATTTGTCTATCCCGAATTTCATACTGATAGCATGCTTGTACTCTTCCATCACTTTTGATGACACTCTCCAGAAGCATAAAGCTTAAGATCATCCATATAAAATAAATGAGTGACCTTGTGTCTCCGGTTTCTGGATGTGCCACAGTTATATTCTCGACTATTTCTGAGCGCAACAGATAATGGCAATAGTGAGAAGGAAAAGAGGAGAGCACTGAGGGAATCATCCTTAAATACACCCCTTCTGTTTGGACTCTTGCTTGACCAGTTGTTTGGTAAAGCGAGTCCGCCAAAGAGGTATCAGTTCTTCAAGGCCCGGATTTATTATTATCATTATCTTTGAGTATTATTTGATTTTAAGACTTGTATGTACCATACTTGAATTCTACTATTTCTGTTATCAACAAACGAACAATTCTATGGGGAAAATATCTCCAGAACGTTAAATAGAAGAATTTAAAAAAAAAATAACGGGTTGCACTCCAGGGGTGCTGGCAGTAGTGAGAACTTGAATATTAACGTTGAGCATTTTTGATATTTTGGAAGGGTTAGGGAATAATTCTGCACGGATTGCTAAACTTATCAGTGTAAAAGTACTATCATTTATGTGGTGGAATACAATATTCATTTATTGCGCTATCGTACACAAACATGACAATTTATTTTACATTAAAAATTCAACACTTCAGAACTATTACAATTATTTTACATTAAAACGTTTATCTTTCAAAAAAATCAACTTCCGTTCATAATTTCAATAATTCTTCCACCATCATCATTACCAGAACCATCATCTCCAATCTCTACAACTGATATGATAGGTTTATGGTAGCTGAAGTGAGAAACGAACAATTTTGATTGGAACCTATTTGAATGTTCAATGAAGACCGCATCAATAGTAGTTTTGTATTTTGTTGTGCTAAGATTGCGATCATTTGACATTGTTGAATCAACTTCATTATTCAAAATACAGACACACACCCTTATTCGCGCGAGCACACTGCGCCGCCTAAACGAAACAGCAGGCGCAGGCATAGATTTTCGCCTTGCATTAAGAAGAGAGGAAGATACTTCCTTTCCTACGCCGCGCCGGCGGTTTGCTCTCCCTCCGTCTCACGAATTTTCGATCAGGTCATATGTCCTGACTTGAGTTCTACATTTTTTCTGATTCTACATTGGTTCTGATTTGATGAATTTTTGAAGTTTCCACTTCAAAAATTCATCAAATCAGAACCACCTTTGGTTTTCAATTTTTTGAGAGAATGTTTCATACATAACTGACTGATTCGGATAAGTCAGTCAGATAGTAGTCCGAAGTGAAGGTGTTCCTGATATAAATCTATTTTTGGTGGAAAAAAGTCGTGTATAAATATTGAATTTGATATCTAATAACAGATAATCAAAAGTGTTATTTGAGGAGTGGAAATCAATAGAAACTAAAATAATCAGCCAAGCGTGAGAACAACAATGAACGGTCTATCAACATTTAAAAAAAATTTGAAATCTCGCGTCATAACATGATCTCACTTTAACCAAATATAACCAACGGCAAAAAAATGTCAGGTATCGGAGACGTCCTAACCACGAAAAATATTCTCGATGGTATAATAGAAAGTCAAAAGGAACTGTAGAGTTCATTCGAAACCATTCTAGAACCTAAAGCCTAAAATCACCAAATTAGAAGCCACAAATCGACAGATATAAAACCTGGAAAGGGACAACAAAAAATAATATTATAGTATTCAGTCTCGACGAAGTAGGTACTCAGTCATAGAAATTCATCATTTTTCTGTGAAGAAATCTATCGATTATGGAACGTAGAAGTTAAAGACAGATATAAATGATTCAAATTCATTAGAAACTTCAATAATGGCTCGTTCAAAGGTGAACTCGTATCATATCAAATGAAAAAAAATATACAACAAAACTGTTCCAATATCAGAATTACCAACAATCGAACATACCTACAGAAAGCAGAAAATGAATTACTATAGAGTTTCTTGTAAGCGCCAGAAAAACTAGTACCGAGAAAAGTTTTTTGAAGGAAACAAGCTTTTTGTTGGCAACACAGTTTATACAAGCCGTTTCTTTTATCATGTGGTGATATTGCTATATTCTAAACTGTAACTGATACGAAGACGATTGAATGAAAAAAGGTAACGGTCATCGGGTACAAAACAATGGTGGAAGAAAATTCAAGGGGACTCACGTCCTTCTCGAGTTATACGGGGGAAAATAAAAATGCTGCTTTTCGTTTTTCTCTAATGGAATTGTTATTTTGGAAAATATCAACAGATGCTATTGTATTCAAATTTTACTATGACGATGTGATAATTAGTATTCGACGAATGTTTCGTGCTAATATGGCCACCATTAACTTTTATTTTTAATTACGGACCTGCCTTTTTTATTACAGAAATTGATAGAGCGTAAAATTGACAATTCGAAGGTATATCTCATTTAATATTCCAATAGCGTTTCATTTGAAATTACTACCATCATCAGTGGCAATAATTTTAAATTACAATCCTGCCGTTACTTTTTACGTGAATTGTTTCGATTTCTTCAAAATATAATTCAGACATCCCACTAAACTCGACAGGTAGGTACTCTAACACAATGAAAATTCGTACTATTTCGTTCTGCCGTAATCCTTCTTTCAAGGCTTATTTCTCTCTGATAAATCATAATTCATATTATTTTTATAATTCTCAATCCTGGAAGTAACGAAAATATCATTTTTCAGTCAAAATTCGATTTTTGTATGATTTAGTATGATCAAATAGTATCTCAATTCATTTACCATCTCAAATGCGTAGGCTTTGCTTGGTTTCTATGACAGGAAAAATGAATGCCTAGTTGTTATCTGTTGAGAACTGTCAAACGTTTATGAACATGTTGAAGATGTATTCAAATGATGAAAGAACTGATATGCTATTCAGTTATGCAAAATCGAAAGAGGAGTTCCATATTCCCCGAAATAACAATTCTATCCGAAAAAAAAAAACAGCATTTATGGTTTTACCCGTGTAAGAAGGAGGAAAGTTCCCGTAAATTTTCTTCGGCCATCGTATTGTTCCCGATGACAGTTACTTTTTTTCATATTCCATATCCCTTACGGTTTGGAATATGGCAATGTTACCACTTAATCAAAGAAACGGCCTATATAGTAGAGGAATTAAAAGCTTTGAAATATCCGGCTCGAAAAACCTAATTAAAATCAAATTTTTTTGTCTGTTGAAATAACTCTTATCTATTTTTTCAACAACGTCACAGCTAACTTATACATATTATCAAAGACTCACAAAACATCAAATATAATTATACAGAATGTGATAAATTTAAAGTAAATAATCGAAATAAACTCCAACAATATCTTATATTCTAAACCATTTCAAGCTCTTATAATAATAAACACATATAAATTTTGTTTAAGTCAATTTCGCATAGTTTATATTGGTTTTTTTCACGTACAAAAGAAATCAAGTTTCCTTTCGTTAAATTTCAGTCGAAATTTACACATTAGATCACAATATCTTCAAGTGAATGAAGTAAATTATAATTTATACAACAAAACATTAGTAGTATTAAAAAACCATTGATGAATTCAAAATTCTACTTCATTGAAGTAAGCTTGTATGGTATAATACTTAAAGAAACTTGGAAAATAGCAGATACAAATTTGTCTGAAATATCAAAATATAACGTGTTATATAATCAGGGTGATTTCAATCAGAATGATGGAGTAGTGATATACCTGCACTTTATTTGATCTTATCTGTAGTGAAATTCACATCTATCCTGAACCTTTCACACTTATATTTTCTGTTTCTGAAAACGAAACAAGTGATATATCACTTATCGCTTTCTCAATTGTGCTTTCTTATAACTGAGTCATACCTTGTACCTCGAAATGAGTTGTGCAAAAAAGCTTATTATCATAAAAAACAAACAACCAAAATATCTTTTTTGTTGGTACATTTGAGTGTTAAGAACTCCATCACTCATCATTCATCTAGACTGAGCAGTAAACTAAATCAGATGCCCCTAAAATAGAATCAAGCAGACCGGAAAACTCTCACGATAACCTTCCACACACTATTTCGTGGAGGAGTGTCATCGATATATATCACTCGATTTCCATATGCTCGTGATTGACAGCCACTTAAAGTGGTGTGAAAAATAACATACACACAGAGACACCCTCTCAGAACTTACAGCAGCTTCCCATTATGGAACATGAATATTTTCTGACCCTTTTCCCCAAAGCTCCTCCATCAATTCAAGCAAGTGGCGTTTGAAAAATCGGAATTTCATCCATCTAAGATATCGAGACAGGAAGGAAGGATTCGCACCAAGTATCACATCTTTCAAATACTCCTTCAAAATAAATATTCAGTTCGACTCAGTGTACGTGATTTAGTTAGTTCAGAATTTGCTATCATGGGATGAATTCACAACTTGTTACTTTTTGGGAAAAAAAAAGGATTTGGCTTTATAATTCTCCATCTTCATACAAAAAAATGTGGGAATCTTCCAGATGAAGATAGAAAGCAATCAATTTGAAAAAGGTAACTCTATATAAAGATGTATATATCATGCAAAGAAGTAATTTCAGACTCAAACTGAAAGAAAAGCCCCCTCGAAACAGCTACTTTCATATATACATTGAATTAAGCAAAAGAAAAATACTTAGGAAACAAATACTTTCATATCAACACTGAATTATACAGAAACACTTTTTTCATTCAGTTTGTATTCCAAATATTCGTAATGGAATTGAATCAGATATTGTTAACAGGATTACTACACAAAATAGTAAAATGATTTCAGATTTTTGAGATACCTAGTAATTCATCAGAAGATGTTTTTTTTCTGAAAAATAAATAAAAATAAATAAATGAATTGAAAATGATTAAAAAAATCCTAAAATGTATTGAATTCGTGTATGCTAATTGGGGATTACCCGTAGATAAATGAATAAATAATTGATGTAGACTTAATAATAAACGAAACAATGTTCAGAAAAAATTAAGAAATTGATCTGAATACAACAATGGAACCTGCTTGTAAGAAATGAAATCAGATTCAATTGAAATGTTTGATAACTATTCATTGGTGAATAAAGCTCTATTTTTTTTCAAAAAAACGATTTTCATTATGATATTCATTTTCTTCCGTTCAAGCCCAGTTACAATGGAATTTATATAAGGTACGCTCATCGAGATATGATGAATTTCCTGATTCCAAATATAATTCATTCATCCATCAGACAATAAAGAATTTGCTTCAATTTGATTTTTGTGAATGTTCATAATAACACTATTTTCAATAATAACAAGGTAGAGTTTTCTTGGTCTTTTTCTAGGTGGAGTGTAGAGACACAAATTAGCCGTATCAGTACTTAACATTTTGTAAATTTCAAACTTTGAAATTCCGTATATACACACACCACAGGCGTTGAAACGTAACTGACCACTCCGACACTGTAGCGATATATCTAAAACAACAAATTTATCCAGCCGATTTCAATTGAATCTGAATGATTAGAGTAAGGAGGTATGTTTATTTCACCAAATAGACGCAAATGTGAGTGGAGAACATGCTTTGATCACGCATGTATCGTTGTTTGGGTTGAGTAAGTAAGTGAATTTTATGCAGGTAAGAATATGAATTCAAAATTGATTCGAAATTGATTCAAAATTGAAACTAGATAACTTGAAAAACTAGAAATAAAGGAAGAAAACGAAAACAAACTAACTAAAACTAGAAATTGTGAGTCCAGGCTGAGCTACCTAAGTAATGCTTGTGTCGTAGTCATCAGCCTGGATTGCATTGAATATTTACATACTGAGTAATGATTAAAGAAAAAGAAAAAAACAAAGTGGAACTCGTTGTGAGGGAGAGAGAGTTTGTTTATTTATTGTATATTGTATTTCCCATTATTATACGAGTTTTTATACGGTTTGAAGTTTGTTTTACTTTTGGTTCACATATCCTTTCAGTTTTGATTCCATTTTACGTTTATTAGAAATGACTGATATCTATAGGGACTTTTAACAATATTAGTTTGTGTTAGTCGACAGAGGAGAACATTTGTTTTCTGCTCAGGTTTAGTACGCGTGTTGTGAGTATGACTCATCTGAGAGATGGAGGTGTTTTGCAACCACATTAAGCAATGATAGTTATAGAGTTTTCTTACGTCGAATAAGCCAGTTTCCTTGTAGAAGTCTTCAGTTGAGAACCTTCTAGTTTTTTCAAAAATCATTTTTGATTTGGTATTTCGACCTCTAGAACGTGTAATAATGTTTTTCTGAGACCACCCCATGACATTGTACCTCAATAAAGATTCAGCAAGTGAGTTGTAATACATAAGTGAAAACTCTTCATTATTCAGATTTCTAATTCGACAGAATTTATAAAGTAACTCATTGATTCTCTTAACGGTGTTGTCAATGTGTTCTTCTCATCGCAGGTGTTGGTCCACGTATACACCCAAATACTTCATGTAGTCAACTTTTTTAATTATTGGACATGAACATTGCGTTGGGGTTACTTTGTTTGTTGGATGGACAGAGCTCAGTGTTATTATTAGATCTCTTGAAATCGTATTTGAGTAACAGGAAGCAAAAAGTACATATTAGGCAACAAAATAATGTTTTTTTCTTAGACTTCACTGAAATAAAAAAAGGCGTACCACAAGGAAGTGTACTTGGGCCTTTACTATTTATTATATACATCAATGAAATTTACAAACAATAAAGTACTTCTGTTGTAAGCTATGCAGATGATTCCAATCTCATTGTACCACTAAACAGGAACCTTAATTTGGAAAAATCAATTTCAAATAGCATTTCTATAGCATCCACATATTTCAATACCAACAAGTTATTGTTAAACACATCTAAAACAGACTGCATTTTATTCAAAACTGTTCACAAAAATATTGCTATTCCGGAGTATTTTCAGCTCGGTAGTGAAAGACTAGATATTTCAACAAGTACAAAACTGTTAGGAATTTATATAGATGATAAACTGAATTATGAGGTACACATTGACCATCTTGCAAAAAAACTAGCAAATAAGTGTTATGCAATTAGAGTGTTGAGACGTCACTTGAAAATCGATGCCCTGAAAACGGCATATTATGGGACTGTTTATCCTCTGCTGAAATATGGAATATTAGTATGGGGAGGGAGTACACAACTGGAACGTATTTTCATAATGCAAAAACGTATATTGAAAA
>WOGR01005923.1:261-13449 GCA_015342045.1 Leptinotarsa lineolata | reverse complement strand
TTTCCTGGCTCGCTGTGTTTCTCTGGGCCTCTGGCTCGTTCTCCAAATTTTCGGTTTCTTGTCCGTTAAGAGTTGAAACTCACAAACGAATTCGCGACGAGACGTTTTCTAACAATCCTACAACGACTGCGCCAATTATTTCAAACGACTTGCTTTGTTGTACTTGTACATTTGCTGTATTTGTACATTTACGGCAAATGACTACGATTGAATAATTCAAATGAGGAAACAAGGTGTATAAATAAGTTTGTATATGACGCAATGCTGAGTAAGCAGGCTGGATCAGCTAACGAAATGGTCTGGGAACATGCATCTGTATACCGTTGTACTATCATTTCCTGATATAACTCTCTATATTGAATTGTATAATCTATAATTTTGTTTATCTATCTTAGTGCTTTCACTTATTTATTCATTTTCATGTGCTTAAGTTTACTTTGAGTCACATTTTTGAATTTTTATTATTTTGTTTAATTTTTAAATTGTATATGAATGTTTATAATATTTGATGCTTGTACTATTATAAAAGGGGTGATCCCGTGCAATAAATAAATAAAAAATTAAAAAGAAATTAGGGCTGGTTCTAAAAATATCCCTAGACTTTTCTGATGTTTGTAATATATGTTAATCTAATATTCTGTTCCTTGAATTTTTTATTACAAATCCCAATAGATTTAGTGATATATTAGTATGTCATACAAAGTTAAGATATATATCAAAGACAATCATTAAATTATTGAATAAAGAGGAGTTGAACCTGAAAATAGATTTCATTTTTTAGAATTTTTTTTTCATGTTTAATGATATTTCAGTTTTGATTTCATCACCTACATTTATACATACAGGGCAGTTCCAAGCTTCAATCAGCCTATGAATTATTTATTTCCCTAGAAAATGTAGGAGTCATCAGGGAATGGATATATAATTCAAATACAGAAATGTAATAAACAATTTTTTATAAAAGAACCTTATCCCAGTTTGGAAAATAGATCCCAGGTAATGGGGATTTTCTTAATAATCACAAGGCTACGATAGTTCTGCAAAACAGATTTTATTTCGCTTACATCAAAAAAATTATCACATGAATGCAATTTTATAGGAGAATGAATATATTTCTATTCATATTTCTTAATTATTTTCTATTTCAGGTCTCATAAACTTGTGGTGCATACAGACCCACAACTCTGGAAATATTTCTGTCAGATATGCAACAAACCATTCCCCATAAAGTCCAACTATGATTGTCATATGCGAAGACACACTGGCGATAAAAAGTTTCAGTGTCATTTGTGTGACAAAAAGTTTACTGACAAATGCGTGCTGCAGCGTCATATGAGGACCCACTCGAATGTGAGAGATTTCAAATGTTCTCAGTGCGATAAGGAATATAAAGATAAACGTGTGATGCAAATTCATATGGCCAAGATACATGGAATAGGAGTGGGAGAAATCAAACTGCCTTCTAAGGAGAGAAAGTATATTTGCCATATGTGTCCCAAGGCCTATTATGCCAAAAATAAACTGACGAGGCATTTATACACCCACACAGGAGAAAAGCCATTTTTTTGCAATATTTGCAATAAGAATTTCAATGATAAATCATATGTTAAACAACATATAAAGAAAACACACTATTGTAACACATAATAATGATATGTAGGATCTAATTGTTAAACATATTTTATTTATATGATGTCTATACAGTATTTTCATTTTTTATTTATTAAATAAATGCCTATAAATCTTAATACCCCTAATTTGCTTGGTCATGAATTTGAAGATTGTCATAATTTTTATTATACAAACCGAGAGATAATTAATTACAGGAACTTGTATTTCATTATACATTTATTGAAAATAAAATAATAAATGAATAAAAACAATAAAAAAAGCTGAAGGCTAGATAGCTTTTACAAAATTTCATAACAAATGTACTACATAAACCTGTTTAAAATGAATATAAATCAGTGCTCATTACAAGCGCTATAAACATCAATTTTGAAATTTCACATAAATCGCAGTATTTTTATTTTGAAAAAAGTTCGAGTTTAAATTATCGTTTCTTTTTTCTGAAAATATTCGACCTATAATCTTGGGATTTTATCAAATTAAACACTCAAGTAATTTCCTTACTAATGAAATTGCAGAAATTTCAACAGTTTAAACTTGGTACACTCTGGACATAATCTGTGATTATTTCTGCAGAACACATAGTTATGTATTTTTTCAGCAAAAACCTAACAATAAATGTTGTCACGTGAAATTTTTGGACATTACTTGCAATTGATAATAATAAATGTTTATATTTCCCGTGAAATTTACAGTTTTTTAGTGGCACATTTGTGATGGAACTAAATACATATTTACTGAAATTTAATTGAACTTCAATTGAATATTTAGGCCTACCAATGAGATAAGTCTATCTATAATTCCATTTGATATTCTGATATTCGAAAGATATCAGATATTAAACCAATAGGAACTAACTAGTTTGGGTAGTTATTTATGTTGTTGTAATTTTTGTATTTAGGTTTATAAATACGGGTTATATTGAATAATTTCTCATAATAACAGGCTTTGACATTTTAAATGTAGAAGATATAGTTTAAGTTGACAGGGAACATGACTCCTGCAATAAATAAGTTATGTCTCAAATATTTCTGAGGTTTGTTTTTAAGAGGAGCCAGTTGGTAGAAAACCATCCATTTTTTTTATGTATTTCAGAGGACCACATATTCTACTGTAGATTGTCATATTCTTGCGTCTTATTTCCAAGTAAGGTTTGGTTAAAATTGGACAACTAGTGTAACATTTGTCATAATTGATGTAAAAAATTCATTTAATGGAAATTGGAGAAATAGCCCATCAAATTTTATTTTAAATTAAAATTGTGATTATTTGGACTATTTTATACCATGTTAAGAATGTATTTCTTATATTTGTTCATATTATTTATTTGAATAATAGAATTGAGGAGTAAGATTTCGACTTCTGAGGGTTGACGTTCGTCAGCTCGTTAACGGAACGAACAACAACAACAAAATTTGTCCAGAGCTAATCTTCATCAGAACAGGAGAGGAAACAACATCCACCTAGCAGGTTAGCAACAACTTATGCTCAAACAATGATTCACCCAAACCAAAGGCGAAAAAGCCCTACATGGCTGAATTTAATGTATCGTCATGTATAGATGACATACAGTTGCTCTTATATGGAAAAGTTGCTGCAGTCATTAAGGTGGGAATCTAACAACTTGAATATCCGACTACTCCAATATCATACAATCAGCTGAAAGTATCTTCAGAAGATAGTCCACAGATACAACTCCATGCCTACACATTCCACAGCCATGGAGAGGTGTCTTCCGAAAATGCATCACAGGAGACCTACTTCCCAAGCCACACATTTGTGTTGCTTACTTTCTGACGAAGGTAGTCGCAGATTACAGATTTTCACTAGAGTGCTGTTCTGCTGGGTAGATGAACTTGAAACAGAAATCATCCCTGTCGATGATACTTGTCTATTTATATGTTGCTGTAGGATGTAGTTGTGGCATTGAAAGTCCTTATTGGTCGGCGGTGAACATGTTTGACGAGAAGTGTTCTGGTTGATTGGGTGGGATAATTGTCACACTTGACTGAAGGCACATTGATCATTGTTCTGGGTGTTGGTGTGTGAAATAGTGTGCATCATCTCTTTTGTTTAAACTGCAGATCTCAATTTCGATTGCTTCCCTTATCATTCCGGTTTTCTAGCGATCTGTTTGCAGCTTTTGAAGTTGATGTTATGATCTGTATCAAGGTGGTGTTTGTAAAGGGCAGAGCTTGTTTGTTGCGAATTGAGAATTTGTGTTCTTTTAATGTGACTGATATTCGCCTATTTGTTTGGCCGACGTATTTTCAGCTGCAATCTCCACATGCAATTTTATACATTCCTTGGTTTTTTAGGTTTACTTTGTCTTTTTGGTTTTTCAATGAATTTCTCGTTGGTTTATATGTTGTTTTAATGTTGTGTTTCAGAATTATTCCTATTTCATCTATAGCTCATCTGAACTAGGGCAGACGGCTTTGGTTACCTTTGCGTTTGTTTCCTCCTCGTTTTCCTTCTTTTTTCGGAGTGTGGCTTTGCGAATTGTATGCTTTCTATATCCATTCTGTTGAAGAGCTTTTTGTATGTCTTCCATGTTTTGATATTTTGTGTCGTCTGTTGGGCATTCAGATATGGATATAGGGGTGTTCGCTACCGCTTGTATATGTGCAGGACGGTGATGCGACTCTACGTTCAGGTATCTGTGGTTTCCTCTAGTGTGTTGAATTCCTCCGTCGGATTTTCTAACTAGTACATCAAGAAAAGATAATTCGTTGTCAAGGGATGGTCCTACCTCACAGTATGTCACATGCTAATTTTTTTCATTCGTCTTGCTCACAGTATCGATATTTTCAGAACCACAACCAATTTTGGTTGCCCTTCAAGAGGTTCATCACCGAGGGACACAGGACTATAAGGAAATTCAACAAACTAATTGTAAAAATTTTGGGAAATAAAGGTTTTGGCTTTCTACTTCTTCATCTTTATACAAAAATTATCCTATCCTAAAAATATTTCCCTTTCAATGTAAACAATTGTTGAGTCTTTTGTGATGGTGCTCCATCAGCGAAAGTTAAAAAAAGCATTGAGTTACTCCATTCTTGAAATCATAAAAACCTTCAAGAGTGATTTTGCCTATGCAGTGAAAAGACAAATTTTACGAATATCATGATGCCACATTTCAATAATGGTCATTTGAAAAACACCAACCCTCAGAACATTTTCACATTTTTATTCTTACTCTTCTGTATAACTTGTCACATAGACAAACTTTAATAAAGTACACAGTGAACAAGTACTCTGTAAATCTCTACCAAGAAAAGAGATTATAAAAAAAAAAGTAGAAAATGAACTGAGAGCAAAATAGTCGCTAAATATGAAATCAATGAATCAGTGTAAATTTCAGGAGATGATGATGATAATAACTGAGAAAAACAAGTTGCAGTATTTTATTACTGTAAATATAATACACATAGTTTTCTTATAAACATTAAATATCAATACCTTATAAACTTTGCCACATTGTCATATTCACAATAATATACAGGAGAGTTTGTACAGCATCTGAAAAATATTTGAATTATTATTCATTTCAATTAGATGAAGATATTCAATTTCACAATGTGGTTTTTCCAATTTGTATACTAGTGCTGATGATGTAAAATAGTGATTGAAGAGAACAAAATCAGGGTAGGCCATAGTCAAGTGACCTGGAATCTGAAATACTTGGTACTTCAGGTTCTATTCAACCACAGAGTAAAATCCAAGCTGGTAGGCCATGGTCAAAGTGACCTGGAACACGAAGTATTTGGTACTTCAGGTACCATTCGGTGATCAATCTACTGGCTTATCAAAATGAAATTGGGAATGCCTTGGAGATGGGAGTTCAAATTGACTCGATCTAAGCAGACTTTTCGAAAGGGTGAACCATTCTCTCATATTTCACAAACTAGATATGCTTGATTTCTCAGATTGATTATTATATTGGTTATGCAATTAAAGTAACATCAGGAGTCCCACAGAGATCTTGTTTGGGCCCAATTCTGTTTAATATATACTAAAATAAATGTGAAAGTTTGTGAGGATGGATGTATGTATGTTTGTGGCTCTTTCACGCCTAAACGACTGAACAGATTTAAATGAAACTACATAAATAGAGCTTATACATCAGAATAACATATAGGCTACAATTTACAAAGGTTTTGTGTGATTTTGGTCATAATATAACGATAAGTATTAAGTAAGTCGGAAAAATTCTTGCTCCCTGAGAGCTATCTTGGCATGCGCTGCTTATAACGTTAGAGTTACATGCAGATAATGTACCGTAAGATTGTTTATCTTGAATAGTTCTAAATAAAAGAAGTATCCAATTAAATTGGATACTTTTCTTACAATGCATATTTTAGAATATCTGTCAAACTCTTATAAAAATTGATACAATTGTCGTTTCAAGTATTTAATATAGATAAACGTTGTCTTTTACACTATGTAGTTTGGGCGAATCGTTTAAAAGTTATTACGATAAGATTAACTTGACTCAACGCAGTAAGCCATTACGCGTCGTATCTACTATAACGGGGGGACGATGCGCGGGGATAAAGGGGCGATCTAAGCAATGAAGCGCCATCGCCGAGAACGCGGGTAGACGCGTGAGGGCAGACGTTGACGGTTGTGTTAGTTTTGTGAATTTTTTTTATAGGTAATATAATTCGATTCTCGAAGTTATTCATTACTTAGTGCAGTTGGCATATTTTTTTAGTTACTGTATTTTTAAAGTAAAAATATAAATTATTAGCTGTTGTCCCCGGCTTCTTTCTTGATGCTTATTCACGCTATAAAAAGAACCTACCTGCATATTTCAAGATTGTAGGTTCAGTACCTTCGGTTGTACGTTAATATAAGAGTGTCAGTCAATCAATAGGTACCCACTTATACAATACTAGCTGTTCCCCGTTGTTTTACCCGTGTTACCGTGGGAACCTATCTATATACCAACTTACATTTGAATCCGTTGAGCTGCTTAGGCGTAAAAAATGTAAATACATAGATTCATCCATCCTCACAAACTTCATAATATTAGTATTTCATGTGACAAACTATGCGGGCGAAGCCGCGGGCAACAACTAGTTTATGTATAAAAAATGAACTTGCATCGCATTTTTCCTCTCAACCAAAATTTATTGTTTACAGATGATATCAAAATATTTATGCAACTAACATCTCTGGAAGAGTGTTATGATCCTCAACAAGATATAATAATCTTATATGAATAGTCTGTTATGAATGATCTCACATTAAACCTGGATCAATGCTTTATTATTTCTTTCTCTGAATTTAAATACCTCTTCATTTCACCTATGAATTGAATGATTCAATTTTGAAAAAAAATTCAAGGATCTGGATGTCATTTTCCATTGCCAGTTAACTTATATTCCACATATAAATACTATAGTAAGAAAATAATGCAAAATGTTGTGATTCATCACATTTGTACACCATTTCATTCTCCTCTTGAATTAGTAACTTTTGCCCTTAGGTAATAAATGTTTTACTTTTTTGTGAATGGGAAGTTCTGAGTTCCCCTTAGTGGTCACAATTTAAGTGATCTAATCCCAGGGCATGCCTTTTAAAGTAAGTGAATCATTTTCTTGTCAAGAAAGGGACATTGCTCAGCATCAGCTAGTTATATTCACAATATAACCAACTTTGTAAATCCTGAAAAACTTGTTGCTGCCAGTAGAAGACCATTTGGTCTATCAGTAGTGCAGAGGGAGTTCGTTTACTGATAAGGGTTTCAATCAATGTTAATTACTTGGTACTCATATTGTTAGAGTGAAATGTTTCAAACTTAAAATATCATCAGCCCTCAAGACCAAAAATGATTTTAACTCACCCTTCAAAAACGCATCAGTCCGAGTCAGACCCACTTTCAGACAGACATAAATCATCATTGAGCAACCGAGTATCTATCTTCATCGGGCTAGGATTCCCATTGCTGTAACCATTTGGTTTGATGTTTATATTTTTATTTGTGATAGTTGTATCTTCTTCAGAATCTGAATCACTATTGCTACTGGATGAGGAAGAGTCGGTGATTTCACCTACACCATTATCAACTTTTTGCGGTGGAACTGCTGCTGGTACAGGCCATTTTTCGGTTTGAGGACGTTGTGTTGTATATTGTGATGGCCGAGAATTCTGGGTGTTTGCTATAGGAGCATTTCTAGAAGTAGGCCTCGGGTCTGAGTAGTCATCTACTCCAATCATAGGAAGGCTGGCAAGAGTACTATGGTTATGCAATCTGAAAAATTGGAATTTTGTTTAAGATTGGTAGATAGTTTAATAATTTCAGCAGTTCACTGAGTTTAGTTGTAATCTAATAGACGTCAGTAAAGGGAATATAAAAATGTTGAATAAAGGACATTAGGTAATTGATTGAACAGGCCTATACAAATATAAGTTATTAATTGAATGTAAACTATTGCAAAAATTGTTGAACATATAAAATATAAAACGTGACCAAATATAAAACAAAATATAAGGAGTGTACAAAAAGTTTATGGTTATTTAGGTAGTCCTGATATTCAACTCAATGTATTCAATTATCTTAGTACCACCCTAAAAGTAATTTAAATCTACAAAACAAGCATATGAATGCTTAGGTGGTTTAATTTTTTATTGAAAGTGGTATGTAATGGTTATGTTTTAATATCATATTTCTGTAACAAAGTATCTCAATAATTAAGGTATGTGTTACAATTCTGCTATTTGTGAGTAGTGCTTGTTTTGGATTTATTCCCAGTTCTACATTTTAGAAAGAGATATATTTCAAAGTTGTTTCTAAATTACAAATGGAAGTAGTGGATATAGACCCGACTTGTTTCACTTGACTATGATTTTTGCGAGTTTCAAAATATAAAGACTACTTGTTTGAAGATGTTGGAAATCTGATTTGATAACTAGAAAGATAGGTAGATAGATTTTATTTGATCATATTTGACGAAAGCATATTTGTGTCAAAAAAGACAAAATTAGTTTGTGGAAATTAGATGTATAATAGAATAAGTGATAAAAACATTAAAATTTGAATAATTCACAAGACACATATTCACAGATAATTGAATTATAAAAATGTAAATATATGTACATTTATATACATCATAGATGTTCAAACCTCCGATATTCTTGAGACAACTATGTACTAGATAATGTAAAATAACTTACTCATTAACATTACTATGCAGATCCCTCTTGGGGCTCCTGACAGGATGACCTGGAGATGAGTAATTTGGACTCGCATGTAATGGAGAATGTTTTGGCACTAGCTGAGTTATTTGTCTGTCAGCTCTTCGACTGCCACTCGTAACCTTTGTTTTGTTAGACACACGATGTCCTACAGTAGCAGGGGGGGTTTGAGACCTCAATGAAAGACCTTTTGATGAAGTATTACCAGATCTGTTGTTGTTTGGGTTCAACCTATCTGCTGAAAAAGAACAAATTTTATAAATACAAATACAATACTTGCAAATTGAAAGTGCAAAATTCGTTATACCTCAAGTTGGTTTTCACTTCTAGAAAAAGTGAATCAGTGTTTCAACTGTAGTCGCTAATAAAGTTGATGTATTGATTTACTTGTGAGGAACAGCTGAATTAGAAATTTAACTAGAGTAAAATATTATGTTTCTTCCATCCTATACTGGTTAGTTTAACAGTTTATGGGCTCAGAAAACGTTCTGTCGTGAGAAAGGATTATATGTACAGTATTTTTCAAAAGTTTGAAAAAAATATTACATATGAAAATGGCTGACATTCTATTCGCACAACTGCACTTCCCATCTTTGAAAAAATGAAAAGGATAGTGAATTTACCTGAATTGGAAATTCCAAATGAAGAATTACTTGCAACACAATAATCTCTGGAACAGCATAGTTGGGTATCCAGAAGAAGAAAAAACTACATTCACGAAGATTTGCACCTTCGCCATGATTGTCCGGAAAAAATTATAGAATACATTTCGGACATAGGAAAGAAAAAGAAATTTGCTTCTGGAAATAAAAGAGACAAAAAGCTTTTTTTACTGCATTTGGCGTGAAGAGTCAAAATAGTAAATTGCTTTTTCAAATGGGGACTTGAATACTGAAATTTTCATGGCTCTACTTCCTGTTACTGGCGGGAAAGTATCCTTGTTAAAAAAGCCCTTTATGGGTTGAAACAGGTTTCCCGTCAATGGTATTAAAAAGCAAAAAGTGTTTTGACTGATTTAGGTTTTTTACAGTCAATAATAGAATCTTGTATATTTCTTAAGATTGATTCTGATTTGATTATAATTTTTGCAATGCAATTTTTTCGTTACAAGAAGCTTGCAATTGAGGAATAACTTTGCATTGATAAATCAGCATCTGATAGGCTATCTCATATGGTTAGTTGTATGTACACAGCCAAATATAGCTTTTGCAGCTTTTTACCCGATTCATACCCATTCATGCCCGACACCAATGAGCACTGGCTTTCAGCCAAACAAGTCTTGTGGTATTTTAAGGGTTCATTTTTAGAAAAACGAAACAAAAACTTTTGTTTTGTAGATAGTGACTGGACAAATGATCCATCAGATCTCACGTCATACACAGGATTTGTACACATACTGGCAAGTGGTCCCGTCTCCTGGAAATGATGTAAACAAAAAAGTGTAGCTCAAAGCTCGACAGAGGCTGAACTGAATGCTCTCACTGAGGCAACTGAAGAGGCAATCTATTTAAAGAATTTGCTTGAAGAATTATTTAGAGGTGAATCTGAAAGTCTTTTGAACAAAAAAATAGTTGATTTGTATAATGACAGCCAGAGTCAAATCTAGATTCTAAAAGAATGAAATATGTACATCTGAAATACTGTTATGTGAGGGAACAGATTGAAAATAGAAATATGGATGTTTCTAATTTATCAACTGATATGATCACCATTAACAAACTTTCAAAATTCGTAAAAGGTCCAGGAATAGACAATAAGGTGTGTGTTATATATAGTTAATCAACAACCTGTTGAGAAATGTTTATCTGTGTTTCTCATTTATCCTTTATATCTGATATAAAAACATTTGTGGTATTAAGGGATCATATTAGACTAATGTTTTTATAATAATATTGAACATAAAAAAATGCATTTTGAGCTGGAAAGGAGTGCAACTGTCCTATCAACCTGAGTATTACCAAGTTATGTGATCCGGAGATATACTATATAGAAACGCTTGTTGTGAAGAGTATTACAATTCTACTGTACTGGAAAAATGTTTTTGTTGGATTCATTCTACACTAGAGGTTCCAATTCTACCTTTCAATCAATAGCATATTATTTTTTTCAACAAAATACATTGAAAAATTTGATATTAGCATTTATATAATACAATATAAATTTATATTTCAAAATAAATAGAATAAGGAGGATGAAAAATTTGTAAACTGAAACCTCAACTCACCTTTTGATGCTTGTGGTTTACTATATTCACTCCTAGTTTTTTTGACTTGCATATTGCAATTCAGTTTTTCTATGGTGACCTCACCAGTTGCCTTATTTATTATAAGGACACATTCCTTAGTGTAAGGCTTCTGGGACCCTTTGAACACTGTATGTGGAATATCAGCACCATCTGGAAAAAATTATGTGTAAAAAATCTTCAATTTGTAAAAAAGTTCTTTATTTACCTAGATGTGGCACTGTTACAGTAACTTGATTCACTCCTGGTACTTCTACATTAGCTTTCTTGCTGGTATCCACAGAGGCAGGTTTGAAATCATCTACAAGAAACTTTCAATAAAACAAAACTCAAGAATTTCATTTGACTTACATTTAAGAGTGTGGAAAGCTTTCGTTTTTGGATTGGTAAAGCTCTGTCCTATTTTCAGTTCTCTAACTTCACTTCCCAAACCTAATTTATCAGCCATATTTCACTTTATTAAACCATATAAGGTTAATTTCGAAATATTAATAGGGCCTAAAAACAATTTCGAATTAGCATAAATAGTAGAGTTTTACCTCATTAATATCTTGCATGATTAAATATTTGACTAATCCTCAATTAAATTCTAAACATATGAACATAATACCACACGTATTGAAAACAAAATATTGACCTACTTGTTGACATGGGACATTCACAAAACTTAAAACCAAAGTTATTTTTAGCGTCACTTGCACTTTAAAACCATCTCAATAAATGACAAATGAACTTAATTTCATAACCAGGGGACAGTATTACAGAACACTGTGACCAACGAAAGTATATCCACAGAATAATATAAATATTATTCTGTGGTATATCTATCACTGATATAACTAATGTGAATTCAGAATACTTTCACAAACAACTAGAGTAAGTGGTTTGTGAATACTTTATGGATATAATAGAAATAAGGGCAGAGAAGTACATTAGTGTTAATTGAGAAATAACCAACATAAAAAATTTAAGAATCCACCTCCTAAGATGGGTCGTTGTGAGCTTGCCGTTAGCGAAAGTAATGACGTCATGAGTGACGTTTTCGCAGCGACCCCAACGACCGCGGTCGTTATGTGGAACGGCAGAAGGATTATATTGATTGTTGTCAGTGATGCCAATTTTGCATATTTTGTGCTAGATTTAGCATAATTTAACATTGTTTGGCATTTTTATTTGTTATTTAGCATATAGCATATTTTTCAGCATATAAAATAGGTATCTAATAAAAGTTTAATCATGAAACAAACTATCATTTTACTATCTTGCGTACGACATTTCATAGAAATTTTGACAACCAGGTTAGAATTCACTCAGTTGGTAATCGTGATAATTACTTATTGTAGTTTTGGTATGAATAATTCAGGTTACATTTGTTATTTCAGGTACCTGATCTTATCACAGTTGGCAATATCATTATCATCACTAACATTCCAACGCGAAATTTGAACGTATTTATAGTCAAATGAATAGTCAAAACTAAGCTTCGTAACCGATTGTCGGTAACAAACGTTAAATGGCACTTTATACAACAGATTCGGCTCAAAGAGCATAGGAAAATGCTGCTATTCTTACACAGTTCCGGATAACGTACTTGCCAAGACACTAAGTCTTGGCAATGAGGTTTCCACGTCTACATGCACATCGGCTGTGGATGAAGACCAAGATATTTATATTTTATTTGATAACATACTCGAATGAATGTTAAATTCAAATGACGTTTTATTTGACATTGAAAATTTAGTTAAATTATACAGCCTTTAGCATAATTTTGGCAAAATTTCAACAGCCGTTTAGCAAGTTTTATGTTACTCTTGATGACAACACCGATCGTTGTGAGCGCGTAGGGTGCATTCCACTAAGCGCTCACAACGATCACGACCGCAGTTTTTCCCGTTCCAATTGTTTGTTGGCATTACTGTCGTAAACTCAAGTGGAATAGATTTTGGAGAATTTTGGGCGTTCACGTCAGCGGCGGCTCGTCAGAGGGGCCAAGGGAGGCTTAGCCTCCCCATACAATTTGAGGGTATTCATTATTCATCGCAATAAATTAAAAGATATTGACAAATAATTATGATTATTTTTTTCTAAAAATGCTTGGGTATCATTACTTTACC
>WOGR01005922.1:0-13451 GCA_015342045.1 Leptinotarsa lineolata | reverse complement strand
AAAGTTGCCTAAGGCTACTAGGTAGTCTTCTAGTTTGAGGTTTGCTCTTGCATTGAATAGAATAGCTTGCTTTTTTGTAGGAAACATCATTGTAATCGATTGACTCAGTAAAGATGAAAATAGTCTTGGATGGTTTTGGGAACTCCTGTAGTCAGAAAAACCCGGATAAGGTTCGTTATCCATAGCTACAACAATTTTTCATTAGAGCTTCGGTATGGCCTTTTTGGTTGATCGTGTGCTCGCTGATGAGGACTAATTTAAGGCCTTGAGAAAGGTAGCGGTTTGTTTCTATAGTTGTTCGTAGAAGAAAATAATTTAATAAATTGGCAGACTTACTGGTTACAGAAAGGTAACCAAAAACTACACAAACTATGAGAGAAACTGTTGGTATTTTTTGGTTTTATTTTCGCTATCAAATTACAAAATTACAGGTTGCTGATAAGTACCACCAAACAATTCGACAACAGCTTATATCAATTCAATCATTCAAATAATTACATTTCAATGTTTCATGTATTCAACTCGAAAATGTTGTCACAAGAAATATTTTTCTTGTAAATGACAAAGTATAGTTGCGTAATATATGACTATTGAGAAAAAAGCACAAAGATCAACAATTATCTTGTTTAAACATTGACGAGATAAATGGTATTATATTTTTGCTGATAATAATCTAAAAATGAATAGAAATATTGCCTAATCATTTGTCGTTTCTATGATAAACATAATTTGTGTCTCAGATTAAAAAAATGTGAACCGTCATGCAACGCCTGGCAGATTACGATAGAAACTGATATGGCACATTCTGAAAGTGAAACATTACAAAATTTTTCCAGGAAATGATGATTGCTTGTTTAATGAACATTTATTTTTTTTAAATACGAAAATTAGAAATTCAAACAGCATCTATTGTTGTTCCATATCTGGTAGTAGGTTCTCTTGGATTAATATTGATTCGCAATTGGAATTCTTCTTGGAGGGACGTAATTAATGGCATTGATTCATCTTTTGCAACATTGAAATCACCAACTAGAATGAATGGTAGTTTATTGGTTTTGAAAATTATAGTTATTGCAATATATTAATAAAAAAATCTTGAATTAGGTATGAATATTATTATTGTATGTTTCAATATGAATTCTACCATTATTAAAAAAATCAATCAATCAAATAATTTTATGATGTTCCTGTAATAACAAATGTCACGTACACTGATTTTCTAGAACGTACTTCAACTCCAAAATTATACGAAAACAATATGACGAGATCGCCATTTGACTAATCGTGCAGTTTCAAGACTGCAGATTTTTGGCAAGTAATCACATAGACAAATATTACTTGAACATTTCAATAAAAAAAATATGTGTTCTGAAATGGTGCCTGAAATCTTCTCTCCTGAAAAATTGATTTTGTTATCTTGAAAAATATCAAGAAAGATCCTGAATAGGTTGAAAAAGTTATTACATGTAAGGAAAATTGTTTTTTACTTCTATCATCCAAAAACTGAGGGCCAATTCATGAACTGAAATAGTTCACATTCGCCACGACTGAAAAAATGAACATCGAAATATTCAAGAGCATAACGCTTTTTTCTTGGCATCCATGGAGATTCATATACAGGGTGAATCTCTAAAGTGCCTCACCCCTACTTACTTATTTCGATCGAGAATGACATTCTTGATCCAAAAATACTTCAGCTGTTGATATTTGACAAATAAAATAATTTTTATTCTCATTTTTATTTTTTGATCTAGAATGCAATGGATCGTGTGAATCGCTTCATTCTTGATCAAGTTTTATGGAAAAACCACGACTGTAAGGCTTATGACTTCAGTCATAGTCGTAAATATGAATTTTTCTAGTTAACTGGAATTTTTCAAATGGAAAGGGGGTGGCTCGTCGGCTTTTTGTGAAAGAATATTTTCTTACGAATAATTTGATGCCACACACTTCCACTTTATTCTGAATGATTGCAAGAAACGATCATACATAATAAAAAATAATACTTATTCGGTATACTTACGCACTAAGTCCTGTTATTCTAGTTATCCGTGACAAACAATCGAAGCTGTTGCTAGGATTACCTAAACAAATAGGCTAATAAATATGCTGTCACTTTTAATAATTTATTTGTTGTGTAGTTTATAACTAGATATGGCAAATTAAATTAGATACGAGAAAATTGACATGTTGCTGATTTACAGAGAAACAAAAAAGAATGCAACTGATGCTCAGAGGTTCCCTAATCGTTGGCCTATTTTGAAGTGAATTGTACGGCGTCAATCCGCCAAATTGTTTCTGAGTGTGATATATTTATCGATCATTCATATACCAACTACACCAACATCTTTACAATAACTGCTAGGGATTTAGAAACCTATTGAATATTGTAGTTAGATTTAGTTTACTAGGACACTATGTGAAAATTAGTTTGAATTTCGTTTTTATATTTATACGCATATTTGTCTGTAACGTGAGTTTAAAAAATGAGTCATCGAAAAAGAAAAAAAAGATAATATATATGTTTGACACTGACAAGACACGAGTTTCAATTTCGCCTTTCGCCTTTTGAAAAACCTTGATATTTCAGGTGAGACTGAAACATCTGGTCCTTCGAGCCGGATATTATTGAAAAACATGTTATTAGTTTCAGAATAAATTCTGAAACTAATAACAAAAGTTATTATTTGCGACACGTTAGAACAATTAGAGGTTTAGCTTTACCAAAACAGACAATTAATATCGATGACATTTCATTAAAATATCCATATATCGACAGGAGAACGACTTCCATGATTGAAGCTGAACCCAAAATTCTAATTGGACAGGACAATTGGCCGTTGTTGACAACCTATCAAGTAGTGAAAGGCAATTGGAATGGTCCAGCTATGAGCCGTAGACCATAACATTATTCCTCAGTTTTTGTTGTGTTTTATATCACTATCAACGTTTTCATCCAATGATGTGAATACTGCTGTGTCGTTTGAGGTTTATTATACATTTTTGAAAATCAACTTTTTTATTCATTGGTTAATGCTGTTTTTTTTCGATATAATTTGAACGGTACCAATATGTTTATAATGAAAAATAAAAGTTTTCAATCTATTTATAAATATCCCTTCAGAATCACCCTGCAATACTTTCAGAATAAATCAATTTGTTATGTTGAAACTCACCAAATAATATAGAAAAGTTACCTTCGAAAGCACTTGTTAAACTTTATGATTTCCTACATGAGTACCGTTTTATATTGACTGAACCCAGATTAATGTTATTAGGATTTCCTCTTTTAACAATGACGGCTTGATTTTTTTAGCCCATCAATATAAAAAGTCTCAATGATTTTGTTTTGAAACATTATCATACAATGAAAACCGTAATTTAACTAACAATAGAACTATCTAGTTTTTTTCACAAAAATATTATCATTAAGTTAACATACGGAGTGTGTTTTTTAATTGTGTCATGACACTGTTAGATGTACTACCTATTTGAATTGAACATATAATCATCTAGAGACCCGACCTGAGGGTAGCAAAATATATATGGCTATATTTTTTCTGCCATAGTGACAAATTAGCTAGTCATGGAGATATCCCATTTTCATCTGGAGGGCGTGCTTTTGTATATATGAAGGCTGAAAGTTTTATCATTTGGGATTTCTTAAACAATCCAGAACATTTGAGAGTAAACAAAATAATTCCACAACATTTGAGTACATACTGAAACATTCTGGATAATCTTGGAACATCTCAGGAAATTGTGGAACATTCTAAGACAGTCTCGGATGCTGTAGAATATTCTGGAATATTGTGGACTATCCGAAGGTTTTTTTGTGTGGATAAGGCTTCCCATTAGAAAGGCTGATCAAAACCCATTGACCTCTTGTAATTTGAAATGTATCCTTCCAAGTAATAATGACTTTTGATGAAATTCACATAATTTAATTATTAGAAGTAAATATTCAGTATATTAGTTTTAATTTTAAAATAGTTGAGTATCTATAAAATGAAAACAATGCAATTGAATAGTTTCTTCATCATCAGTGATGATGAATTTATTTCCTTGCGTAATAGTTTTGATTTTCCGATAACTCATAATTCGAATTATATTGTGTGAAAGACAATTATATTATTATGTGTATGAAATGCTCAAGGTAACTACTATAAAAGATATACAAACTGAATAGGGAAAATAATTTTTGTATAATTCAATGTTCATATAAAAAGAGTTGTTTCAAAAGTTCTTTTTTTTCGTGTTTATATGGAAGTAGTTGTTTCAAACGGGTTTTTTCGTCCTAATTGTTCTTAAGTGAAAGTTACTTTCTTGCATTATCTTCACATATTTGCAAAGAGTTCATTTTGAAATCAACTACGTTCTTCCAACATTTTTTTGTATAAAAATAGAGAAGTAGGAAGCCTTAACCTTTCTTTCCCAAAAACTGTCTGAGGATGCATCTATGTAGTGAAACGCGAGTATTACTTCTCGATACTTTCCGACTTCTGAGGCACCGAGAAAGACCGTACCTTTTCAACTTCTGAGAAAAAGCTAATTTTCTTTCTTGACAAATATACATATGATTTTCTGAAAAAGTAGGACAAAACATTGACACAGTGCTATTAATCACACGTTAAAAGACCAACCTTCGTTCACAATCAGCTAGCACTTAAAATAGAAGTTCGAAGTTTCGACTGAAATGGGTTGTCAAGGAGAAACGACAGTTATCAGCGGACTGATACAACAATAATACTCATCTTGAGATGAAACTTATTCAATGCTTTTAGTTTCTATCAACAAAAATTATTATTTTTTTCTTCTTTTTTCAAAATCTGGTATATGAGTTTATATTTTGAAAGTTTACTTAATACTAGAAGTGCAAACTTACTTCTCATTCATATCACTCTTTGTCTCACTTTACTTTACCGAAACTACCTACTTTTATACATTCCAAACTGATCAAAATGGAAATTCCATTCATCGATTATTGTGCACAAAACACCTATTTTGCTGACTGTTTATTCGTTACACGAGTATTTGATGATTTCCATATGATACTAACGTTGAGTCATCAAAGGAATAATTTTCTATAAAAAAAAGTCTCTTTGTACATATTCCGGTGAATTATATATTTCTTCGAATATTATAAAAGGTATATTGTAAAGAAATTTTCAATTTGCTTTCGTCATTCTTCCTAATCATTCTTGTATTTGTGGTTCCTGTAATAAGCCACTGCCAACTTATTCTTTCTTCTCCCTCAATGTTTTTGGCCTTTGCTTCCATTCAGGCGCATTAGGGCATACTCAGTCTTTTGTTTTGGATATGTTTGTGTTTTTGACCAATTGTCTAGTTTCTAATTCCTTTTATATACTTCCACAAATACCATATTGCGATGTACACTCAAGAGTTATTTCCTCTTTTCAGCTCAAATATCAATCAATCCGGAATTTTCTCTATGCTTGAATATGATTTTTGTATTTTCAATGCCTTGGTCCACAATCTCATTTCAAGTGCCGGGATCAGATGGCAGCTACTTAGTGATGCTTCAAAAAGGACTGGAACGTTCACTCCAAAAATTGTGTATAATCCCCAGAGCAAGTTTAGTTCTGGGATGCATAGCAAAAACATGGAGACTAATTAGGCCCCCTTCATTAAAAAACCTGGAAAAATCGAGTAGCACTCGGCAAAGGTCTTGAAACGAATCTGTCGCGTGTTTTTGCATTGAAAGCCTTACAACAACTTGTCATATCATATCAGATGATATGTCTACAAATCAGGTATGTAGACGAAAATGGCTTTATGTTGGGGAACGGCAAAATAAGAATATACTTACAAGATCAAAAAATTGTTCCAGTTACTTTCTTGGGTATTGTGATTCCAAAGATAATCCAGTTATTTCGACTTAGTAAGTATGTATTTTTTGGTTCTGGTTTCGAGTAGTTGCCTCTTTCAAGCTGCTGTGAAAGACAGATGACAAATCTCATTTGACGGTTGATGTCGAAGCTTGTCTTTGCAATGAACTGCCTTGGAAAGATTCTTCTATCTCTTAAATTAATGGATTGAGTCTTCTTTCGTTTCCACATATGACGACTTCGTAAGAAGATTGCCATCGTCTTTACTCACTTTGGCTTAACTATAGTATTACTCTTTCAATGTAGATTGACTAGTGTCAATTATTATTAATGAATGATCAAGCAGCAGACTGTCGAAGTGTGAATTGGCGGACAAATTTTAATTTACAAGGGAAAATTGTTTTCGTTTCAGTGCCAATGACGCGAATGTCAATAATAATGAGAAAGGTACAGGTTATGGTTTGATCAGAATATTTGTTACACCCAGGAATGAAACAAATTGATGGGAATTTCAAATATTTCAAAAATGATAAAAAAAATTCAAATCGATAAGGTATCAAAATTGAGATATGCTTTCCAATTGAAAATGAATATGATTTTTTTATAGTTGTAATTGTTGTATTTTGTGTATGTAGGTAGGTAAGGTTAGGTCAAAGGTGAGTGGGTCTATTCGACCCTCCACCGCAACCCACAAAGGTTCATTGTGGCTCACACCTATTCAAACTCAACCAAATAAACCCAGCTTCTCAACGAAGCCGATTAGTACGTATGGTGAGTGATCTTTCAGGTCAGATGGTAAGAGTGCGGTTC
This sequence comes from Leptinotarsa lineolata, assembly GCA_015342045.1. NCBI lineage: Eukaryota > Metazoa > Arthropoda > Insecta > Coleoptera > Chrysomelidae > Leptinotarsa > Leptinotarsa lineolata. The sequence goes on along the minus strand of WOGR01005922.1, from coordinate 6,792 downwards.
TATCAAACTCTGAAAACCTGATTCGGTCCACGGCTAGGCAGGCACAAAGTATATGCTCTGCTGATTCATTATATTCCAAACGGAGGCGACACACAATGTCTTCCAACACTTCGAGTCTCTGCATATGATGATTCAGAACACAGTGACCTGTAAGGAGGCCTATTAGACATCGTAGTTCATCCCTGATAAAGTTCAACAACTGTTTGGTTTCAAGCTACGAAAGATGAATGTACGCCTTGGAGTGAGCCAATCCTGGAAGATTATGCCAGTAGTCTTTGAAACTTCTTGCCATCCAGGCGTTCAATGTTTGTTTGGCAAAGCCTAAAGCAATGCTAATTACAGGTTCTGGTCCGATGAAGCTACTTGCAGCACCCTCCTCTGCGAGGGAGTCGGCAACCTTGTTGCGTTCCAGGCGAGTGTGGTCACGATTCCAGACCAGAGACAATTTGTTAAGTGTTCCTATTGAGAAGAGTCGTTTTTGGTAATTTGCTACCAATTTAGACGTTGCTTGGTAGGAGTCAAGAGCTTTCAACACCGCTTGTCTGCCCGAGAAAATTTTTAATGAGTTGTGTGTGAGGTTGGATTCTACCAATCTCTCCGCACACAATTCAATAGCAAAGATTTTCGCTTGGCATATAGTCGCATAGGTCCCTAGGCAGGTTGATATCTCTGTCCTGGATCTGCAACTGAAAACACCTGCACCAGAGCCTGAAGGTGTTTTTGATCCATTTGTGAACTAATAACTATCTGCTATTAATATTTCCTTCTCCCAGTGGATACAGTCCTCTCTACCCGGGAAAATACTTTATAAGGCAGTTTGTAGTTGACAGTTGGAGGCATAAAGTCAGAAGTCATTCCTAGAATGCTGTGACTACTAGTGTCATCCAGTAGTCTAGTGTACTCTGCAGTGTAACATGTATGTAACATTCACATTTTAACAGCAGAAGAAATTATAGGATTTATATAAATAAACAAAAATGGTTCCTCTATGGAGCGCTTGACACTTGTTTATGAGGTAAACAATATAGAGGTAATGTTCAAATTTGAAAATTTCAAAACTAGTTGACAGTAAGGTACATGTGGAACAGAAATGGTGGTATATGGTAATTTCAAGAAATATCAGAAGATATTGAGCCTAATCTTAGAGTTATTCAGACTATAAATAAATTCTCGAGGTCGTGTACGTAAGTTATAATTTTTTTTCTTAAATTGTCTCATGTCATTGTAGCTTTTCAGATCATCTGAGAGTGAATTGAATAGCAGTCCTAAATATTGATGGCATTTTTTCCGATTGACTTTATGACTGGATATGTGAACTTATGTAGCTCTCTGGTTTATATGAATGTTTCAACTTGTTTAGATTGTTTCTGGCAACGAATTGTCTGATATTGATATTAATCTAAATATCCGTTATAAATCAACATTAACTTCACAGCTCTCTTCAAAGGTTCATTTTCTTATTATGTAACCTGGCTAATGAATAGGATTCCACCTAGTTATAAAGACTTATCATTGATTTTATTTAGAAAACACGTTAAAAATGAAATTTCAATCAAATCGCTTGCACTAGAAGTAAATTGAAGCATCTTCTTCAAAACCCTTATCCAAATAACTGCATCAATATTACACATTATCAAACGTTCTTTTGTGCATCTACTTGAGATGCACGTTTTATGGTTGAGTGGAAGAACAAGTCTTTTATGCAGACTAGACTTGAACTCTGCCTTTTGACTGACATTCTGTTCTATATATTTCGTATTGTCATATTATTTTGTATTCATCTTTCAGTCAATAACACCGACTATTATTATTATTTTTAAATGTATGGATGATAATTTATAGTCGAACCAGTCCTTAATGGTGGCCAAATCTGTTTCTACTATATCACTAAACTCTTTCCAATTATTTCCTACATAGTTAAGGCAGTATCCGATAAAAGTTCATATTTTTGTGGATAATTTGTTGGCATGACTTTGATGAGTCTTTCGAAAATATTGTTGAAGCGTGTAATGAAATTGGCCTATAGTTATTTACCTCTGTTATGTCACCATTTTTGTAGATCGAAATTAAGACTGGGCCTTTCAGGTCTGAGGGGTCATAATATTCTGATTCAATAGATTTATTGAAAATGTAAACAATAGGGTCTGCCATTTGATGCACGATTAGTTTTAACTCAAAAATATCATGAAAATTACTAATTTCAAATCTAAGAATACATTAAATATATATGCCTCAGTCTCTCATCACCCTCATATAAAAAAATACCTATTAATTGAACTATAATTAGACATGGAACCGTGATTGAACAACTCAATGACGTATGACGTATGCTCTAGTAAGACTGAAGTTTTTCTATCATCTTATACTACACCATGAGATTCCATGAAATCTTCAACTATGATTCTTCAAACAATTCTGAAAAATGACCGTTGCAAAATGAAATAATAATAATGAGTAGAAGGAATTTATTAATGTGAAACATGTGCGTAAGGAATAATTGATTATCGTCTCCGGTGCATAGAAAGCGACTAATTAAATGTCTATCAAGATGTGACACTGCCGGCAGGTTAGTGAATATGAAATCTACAGATGGAGAATTGTCTGAACAAAACCACGAGCCAAACCATAATATAGATTACCTTATATCAATGGAAGTTGAGTGTCCTACGTAAGAAGAGTCATTGGCCAAATCTCTTCAGATGAACACCACCCACACACCAGTCACTTCAAAAATATGCGTGAAACAATCAACGCGTGCCTAGTTTTACTGTCAATGCCACTTAGCGTTAAACATAACAAAATAGACTACCACAGTTTTAGAAAAAGTTACACAAATAGAGTTCATGGCCATTGTTATGTAAAGCTACTTGAGGTTTCGAATTTGTTATTATTATTTATTATTGCAATATTTTAATGTATTGAATAATTATTTTCGAACCACGATTTACGCACGGGTGACGCATTGGAAAATATATTGATCATTATGGTTAGATAATCCCATAGTTGATAAAAAAATAGTTGATAAAAAATATGACTATTACACTGGGTTAGTTCTTAATCATTATTTACTATGGATATGTGTGAATCACAACAGACATCACAAACTTCAAGGAAATCCTGAATCTCTCAAGAATCCATACAGTTTGAAGATATATAGTACGTGAGCATACTTGAAGACTGGCTTCAAATCAAATTATCTAAATGAACAATTCGTTACGGCCAGTCTCAACTCACCTACACCTGTCGGATATAATCCAACACTCTTCGTAGTATTAGCCAGGGACACTGGCCTGAACTTGTTCATTTAGGTAATTTGATTTAAAGTATTGGTGAAGAAGACCGACAATAGGTGGGAAACATCGATTTGTATAACGGAAACCCGCTCACACGGAACAGTATCTGAACCACGAGTCCAACCACCATCAAAGAGGAATCATCAAGACTCTAGTGGACCGTGCTTTCGGGCTCTGTAATACGAAGGAAGGTCTCGAGAAGGAACTGAGCATCTTCAAAAATGATCTTCAACGGAATGGTTACTCCAAAGTAATGGTGAAACAGACTTTGGCTAAAAAAACAGCAAGAGCCTTACTACTACTATATTATATCCGAACGAATATAATATAGTTTCAACAAGAGGGAATAATACCCCCTCACCAAATCGATGGCGTTAGTACCTCAACCAACTATTTCCACATCGACGGAAAGGGAAGTGAGGATCAATGGAATGGCCAACACGATCCCCTGATCTAACGTTATTAGTTCATTTCTTGGGAGTACCAAAAGCATTGTATACAAAACTGCTCCCATCGACTTGAAATGACCACGAATGAGATTTTAGGTAGCATTAGAAGAAATTTCTGTTTGAGAAGCAGTTCGCTGCTGGAATATTAAACATCTGCTACATTGAGATCATGTTTATTTTATACAGTATCATGGAATAAATAGTACTACTCATTATGTTTTGAATGTATTGCAGTGGGTTTATTAAATCACATAATTTTCTATTAATACCGGGTGACAACGAAATCATAGTACGTGACTCTATTCATTTGTTTCTGGGGAAATTCGAAGGAAAGTATAATTCACTGAAACCGATATTTCTGTTGGGAAATCCATTGAAAACCTATTTTGTTTAAACGGAGATGAACTCAAGTCAAGAATTTCTAATAGAACTCTGTTTATATCTGTATAACACAAGTGATAATTCCATTCCGAAATTACGTCGTAAGAGCCATTTTCTCTAAATTAAATATAGTGGCACTAACGTCAGAATAATTACCAAATAACTCATATACTGAGGAACAAAGGACGATATTTGCTCAGTTTTTCGAAAAAAATTATGTAACGAAATTTTTCACCAATTCACATAGTGCTCATTAATTTTTTCAAAGTGTCATTTCTCACTTAATTTATCTCAAAAATTTCAATAAGAACATCAAAGTATGGGTACCTCTATTTATTACAAAATAAATGTCAGATACCATGCGATTCATTTTTCTGTACCATTGAATAAAAGTTAATTTTTCATTTTGCACAAGAACTACCCTGAAATAAGACAACGTTGAAATATTCCCCGGATGAATAAAGAAAGAATGGCGTGAAAAAATTGAAGAGTAGTATGTGAATTGCTAGGAAATCTCAAATCTTGAATTTTTGTAAAAGCTGAGCGAACGTCGTCTTTTGTTTCTAACTACATCAAGTAATATTTCCATATATATTGGGGTGCCACCGAATTTAGAGAAAATGATGACCTTTTGTCATATCATTGAAAAAATTGTTTCATATTCTAACACATGGTCTGAAAAATATACAGAATTCTATTCAAAATTCTCCACTTGAGATTTGAACCAAAATAGCTTTTCACGTGTTTTATATTGTGAACATTGGTTTAATCAAACTATAAATTCGTTTCAAATTTCTACTTTTAGCCTTCATAACTTTATTTCATTCCGTTATCATGAAGATTTCTTCCTACCAACATATTGTAGAAAAAAATTTCATTAATAATATTGATATACAGTTTCAGGTCATTTTTTTTGTATTTCAGGATGGTTGATTTACTAGTGATGTTTTTTATGTTCTTTCACTGGATTAGGTGGAATAAGTAAAACCAAGTGTAGAAAAAAAGGTCCGGAATGACATGATAATTCCTACTTGTCCAATTCCAAGTTTCTATCAATGAAGATGCAGAATGGAAAAAAGCAACTGATAAACGATCACTAGTTTACAGCCAATTTACGGCTGTAATGCCAAAGGCAGCTCTTTGTTAATTTTTGATCCCTAAATGCGAAAATGATAGTAAAAATTTCCTAACACGGAAGATTTTTGAGCTATGATTTTTTTCACGAAAATTTAATGAACAAGACATCCCAAATTTGCTTTTTACCTAAATTGAGGAAATTGTTTGAAATCTGGCAACACAGCGGCTATGCCCAGTATTCGAATCTGCTTCCAATGTATATGAGAATTATAACGCCGCTTCCCGAACTTCCGATACTTGAATTTTCCAGGAAATACTAGAAATACGGCACCGCTATAAAAATAGCAAGTTGATAATCGGATCATCATTATTGGTTTAACGCGAATAGTGGTGAGTTAGTTTTAGAAAAGCGAGCAAACACGCGAATATTAAGAGTATTATATTAGTGTTATCTTTGTGAATAATATAAGCTGACTCCTGTAAACGCAGTATCACATATTTGAACTCGACGTACGCAACAGTACAAAAATATTCAAAGTACAGAAACGTGGCTGCGTTAATCCCGCAGATGGTTTTTGGTATATATGTGGTCAGTTTACTCCTAGATCGCAAAAACGGACAATTCATCAAATGACCGAAGTAGCTTACCATAAGTATTTTGGATTTGTTGTTGGTGATCAAGATCAGGATTGGGCTTTTCACGCATGTCGCCAAACTTGTGCAGCGAATCTAAGTAACTGGTTAAATGGCAAACGCTCTTTTATGCCATTTGCAGTTCCAATGATTTGGCGAGAAACAACAAATCATTACAACGAGTGTTACTTTTGCATATCAAACGTGTCTGGTTTTTCAAGAAAGAGTAAACACAAAATTGTATATCCGGATAATTCTTCTGCAATAAAGCCAGTTCTTCATGGAGAAGGTTTACCAGTTCCAACACCCCCAGCAAATTGGGAGAAAGATTTGTAAATCTATGATGACCAGGCAGGTTCCGATGATGTACCAGAAAACGACGCGACGGTCCTTATTTTCCCGAGAGTGAAGGAAGAAAATCCCATTTAATTGAACAACCTGAATTGAATGACCAAGTTCGGGACCTTCACATATATTCAGTGGGCATACTGGCTATAAATCAAATCATAAAAAGGAACAATTTGTTCAGGCCAGTCTCAAACTCCCTACTCTGTAGGTTAATGTACTGACACCCATCAGAAAACAACTACTCCCCTGGCTAATACCACGAAGGGTGTTGAATTATAACCTGCAGTGTAGGGAACTCAAGATTGGCCTGAACAAATATTCCTTTATATGATTTGATTAATAGTCAGTCTTCAAATATGCCCACTGACTATATTTGAAAAGTTTTCTTTCCTTATACGAGGAATTGGGTAAATTTCGGATATGTGGTTGTTCAGGCCAATCTCAAACTCCCTACACTGTAGGTTATACTGACAATGGAGCAATGTTACCAAGGCAGATGGGATAATGATAATAATACTTTATTTTCCTAATGACATGCAGAAACATGTATAGAATTTGTCATAAAAATAAAATGAAAATAATTAATCAAGGACTAAATCTAAAACTCTTCC
>WOGR01005921.1:0-13451 GCA_015342045.1 Leptinotarsa lineolata | reverse complement strand
GGACTTCAAAGATCTGCGCCCAGTTAGCATTCTACCAACACTCTCTAAGGTGTTGGAGAAAGTGGTGGAATCTCAGTTACGTGTTTTTGTGAATAAATATGATATTTTACCACAATCCCATTTGTTTGAAGGCGAATCTTCAGTTCTTTCAAAATTCACGTATGGAGATTTTGTCTATGGTTCATTTATCACCTCAGAATATCAATGATGAATACAAGTCACACAAAACGCATGTGTTCGGTTCATTTTAGAAATAAGGCGTAGACGACGACTTTCACATAGATTGATGGGATTGAAATGGCTGAACCATCTTATTTGATGGAAAAAATATCATTCAGAGATGACGTTGAAAATATCAACGTGAGATTTAAAGGGACTATAACTCCACCTCTCCATCGCACTGAATTATTCAAGAAATCGTTCTTCTATCAAATATGTAAAATATATAATGCCATTCCAGCAACTTTAAAATCAATGAATATCAATACTTTCAAGAAACATTATAAAAAACTTCTTCTCCACCAACAATTGAATTGAGCACAGGTTTATAATTATTTACAGTTACTTCTCTTTTGTTTATCATTTTTATTTCGTTTATATTCATTCTTATATATTTATATGCTTGATACGTTTTTTTGCGTTGCGCTTTTATGTAATCAGATATTTTTATAATATTGAAACCTTGCGACCCTCGTTCTCCATTCGACTAGTTTAGCCCCACGACTGAACTTTGTGGTACCCTAATTCAACCCGTCTGACCAAGTCGATATTTCACTGTCCCGTCATTACGCACATCCTCCCGCACCTCCCTTTCTCGCAGTCCATTCAAACGACAACCACTGTAGATATTAATCTTCGTTATTCTTCTTGTAGCGCGGTCGCGGTAACGATCGTTGGTGATGGCGGCCGCCTACAACCCGGAGACCTCTTGAGATCGCCGCCAGGCGTGGCTCATTCACAATTATTTCACAGATTTAACCTCACTTTTTTACTGACGCCTTCAGAATGCACACAATAACTAATTCTCGTTTCTCGATGCAAATGGCGCTCGTAAAAAGAAAGATAATTGAGATTTATTCAAAACAACCAATATTTACTGCCGTGTGAGGTTGGGAGGTGTGGGAGGCAGGGTCGGATTGGCCCACTGCGTTGTTGACATGAGAAATCACATCAGTTGAACACTTGCACTATGCTGATCATTTTGTCAAAAACACTGTGGGAGACTGTGTACTACAACCCCTGAAGAGGCAAAGTTGGTTGGAGAAATGCGCGTTGAGGAGAGGGTTCTGGGGTACGGGAACAGTGCTTTTTTCGATTTAGTCTACGCCCGAGGTTCCGGTTTTATCCTCCAAAAACTGTAAAATCGACATTTCAATATTGTCTGAATGTTACTTGGCAAATTCTATTAGTTATTCCTGGAATTTATGGGTTCTGACTCACCTGGCACCAAAAAATTGATGAAATTAATCAAATAGGAACGGCAAATTTGCCCAGAAATGTTATTTCGTTTGACTAAAAATTCAGAATGGCTTTATTCTACTTGTCGGTAACACTTTATTCTATAAATTTTGCCTAAATACTTGAATAAACATCAATTTTGAAATAAAATTTACTTTCTTTGCATGATGGTTTCGAGAACTCTCAATTTGACCTTTATACAATTGTGTACCACTCTTAATTTTGGATTGTTGTTGATTTTCATTTAAAATTCATAAATTTTCAATTTTTTTGGCAATATTTATAAAGTAGAAATTCAGTGTGTCAAGATGTGAAGTCAGGGCCCGCTTTATTCACGCCGGTATCCAGGCCGGGGTGGTTCAGATAACCACGTAAAGGGGCCACGTATGTTTAAAAATCCGAAGGTCTTCATAGAAGACGGGGACTAGTAATAAGAGATGTGTTTTTTAAAGAAAAAAGGTTGGCAGCACTGCTTCGAGCAAGACCGCTGCGCCCCCCACGAAGCTCCTGTCAATAATTGACAGGAGACTGGCCAAATACGCCCAAATGTGAAGTAACGGCTATTGAAAATAGAGAAAGAGAGAGAAAACGATGTGATTCTAAGGATTAGTGCACGATTTTATCGAATATGACATGGTATTCATAAAAGATAAGATTTCGATTATTTGCCACATGGTGGCAAACAATCGAAATCTTATGGTGAAAGGTGATTCCTTCTTGAGTACCAAAATTTGTTCCTAACTAGCGTTTGACTAGTATCTAAACAGAAGGTTGTTTATTTATAATTCAGCAATTGTGGATGGAAAACATAATTTGATGGTAAAATAACCCTAGAGCGGACCAATATCTATACAGTAAAATGACTCCTAGTCCGTTTCTGAGATCAAACGTGGGAAGAACATAAAACATTTGATAATCTTACAAGAATGCCATACAACATAAAGTCCTGCTGAAAAAATAAGTTTATTTTTAAAGTACTTAGCTATTTATATAAACATCCGTCATAGCAAAAACAATTTTAATGCGACTTATGAATATTTTATATCCGTATAATAGCGTTATTAAACATCAATTTGATTCATCAAATGCATGAATTTAACTACTGTTTAATTTTTTTTTATGCTGACGTGATAGCTTTGATCGTATTCAATTAATAAATAATTTTCATTGTTTCTCTCACACTATATCATATTCAAGTTTTTTCACAGTTCCATCAGTGTGTCATTAATTAGCTAATTAAAATTCATTAATTGAGTGCTCCAGTTGTATTTTCCAGATTATTTTCTTGTCGCAAATAGGTTATTTGTCCTACTCGTCATTTTCTGTTTCTTAGAAGTTTAGTGGTGTCAGACCTAAAACATTTGAAAAAATTGTATAATGTTGTTTGGTAAATATGTAGGAGATTGTGTCCTGAATATATTATCCCTCAGATTCGATTAAACAAAAAATATTCAACGTTCTTAAATTTGGCGACCTTACAGAAGAACAAAGTTTGAATGACTGTCACCAAATGAGTACCAGCTGATATTACTACTATTATTGAATCTACTTATTGATAATGAGAAAATACTGACTTGGTCATAGATGTAAATGTGTCAGAAAATTAACATCTCTTCCATCGAACATTGTAGGAACAAGTTTTGATAGAAGAAGACGCAAGTAGACGATAACTGATAAACAAGCAGCCATATTTTTTTGTAGGTTTCACCAATATCAACAGTTAAGGATGTAACCACAAACTGCAAGAAACCAGAGTATCTAAATATACAAATCTTGTCCATGGCAAGAGAAACGAAGAGTGATAATCTCAAGTCGAAAGAAATTCACTGAGAGTGTGGACAAATTTTTTGACAAAAGATCACATTTAAATTATAAATTCATACTACCAAGATCCTAATAGAGAATATTTCAAATTGACAGAAAATATATTTTCTGGACGAGATTTGAGCCAAAACAAAAGCAGTCAACTATTATTTCATAAAAAATACTCAAGATACTTTGGAGAAGACACTAACCAAACTTTCTTTGGATGTTTCGAAGAACTATCAGAATGGGATAAATACACAAAATTTTTCTTTTTTTCTTCACACAAAGTGCGTGTAAGAATATTCTCTGACGTATGTACTTTCTTTTCAAACACTTATAGAAGTACATAATATTTGAAAATGTCAAATTACTGAAATAGCTTCATTACCAAGTCTTTGTACAAAGAGCTAAATCAGTTCCGACCACAAAGAATGCGATAATGCCAAAATCAAACAAACTAAGGCAAACTGAGGACCAGAGTTGACAGAGCTCATGTTTGGTTTCGTTTTAACACCTATTTATTATGATCCTGTACCCAGAATTTCACGAACCATGAAAATATCACTGATATGGTAATTATGTTTTGTCAACAAAACACCGGAAATGTTGCTGTTCTCTTTGTTTTCAGATGGATTAGTTTTTGGTGAGGTGTATTCAGCTATCACTTTGTTTTTTCAAATAAATAAAAGGATTTCAGGTAATACATGGATTTCTCCGTCATTTTTGCCTTTTCAGAAGATATCTCAAGAAACTGGTAATCTGGAAATTTTTCAAGAATTAACTAATTTTTATCATTCTCAAACAATATATCAAACCATTTCGATAATATTATATAGTTTTTATGCTGATGAGAAACTTCAAAAAAAAATCAATTTTTGTAGTTAATTTCACAACGATATGGATTTTCAAATGAAAGCTCAGCTGAAAAGTATTATTCCAGGTGTATTTAGTAGACTCTATGAGGAATTTCCGTTTAGACGTGTACTGCTCCTATAGAGGAATCAAGCGGGCTAATCAGAAGAATACTTCCTAAGTATCTATATAATATAGAATAGATATGTTCTGGATGATCAAAGTTATTTGTTCGAATAGCTCTTTTATCATAATGTACTACTAAATACTGAAAATGCAGCATTTTGTTACAGATACTTGCATTTTGTCCAGAAAACCAATTTGGAACAGAATGCCAATTATTTCATCAAGCAAAGATTTTAAACTGAACTGGCCAGAAGATTATTCCTAATTATCTGGTTTTTATAGTTTTTTGCGTTCATCTATTTTTAGCAATACAGCGCCAACATTTTTTTCATGTTTGTTGGTGAGTATTATTGTAAAAGGCGAAATTTGGCATAATATGGTCTCATCATCCGTTGTTACATTTGCTGAACCAAAAACCAATATTATTGAACTCAAGTACTGCTAAGAGACTGTTCTTCGATCATTAGAGTTGAAGCAAAGTACAAAATAGTGTATATGATTGAGGTGATGTAAGTAGAAAAAGTAACTCCACACACATATACACATATATAATAAACAATTACAAGAAACAAGAGTATACATTCAGCAAATAAACATTAAAAAGCCACAGAAATAGCAAAAGCTATTTGTACGTGGCGAAACACAATTTGATTTAACACTTTCTTCTTGTTGTTACACTAAAATAAAAGAAAAGGATTCTGAAATAAGTATCTACATATAAAATATTTAGCATTTACAAAATAACATTTGTATTACATGGAAATATAAGTTTACTGTGATGTATAAAAAAAGCAAAAGGTAAGTATTTACAATTTTGCGATGAGAGAGCCATTTAAAATGGTGTATAAGATAAAAATCCTCGGAAGAGATCACGTGGAAAATAAATATATACATATTAAAATCAGGGAATAAAAAGGATTTGGGGTGTATAATGACATGTTATCCGTACTTAGGTATGAAGCGTAGTAATAAATTTTTCGAGTGCCTTTTTCATGTGCTTGGTAGATTCACAATTTTGTATATCTTCCGGTAAAGAATTGAATAACTTTGGGCCCAAAAATTGATGAGATCTCTGTCATATTGTTTTTCATGCAAATGGTACTATGTATTTGTTTTTGTGTCTTGCAGTATATGTATGGTTGGGTCTGGTGAGTTTGCCTATTCTTTATATTGATGCAATGCAAGGGTTTTGAAAAACAGTTACCTCACATCGAATATATCTGATTCTTTATATAATTCGACACTGTTGTATCTTGGTGGTTTATTCAGCATCAGCTTCATGAATTTTCTCTGGATAACTTCCAGTGGGTACAAGTGAGTTTTGGACAGTCCTCCCCATCCAATAATGTAATGTATTAAGTGGCTTTGCACAAGACTGATATATATGTTTTAAGGCCTTCAAGTTCACAGTACCTATCCTGAGGTACTGATGCTCTGCGAGCTGATATGCTGAAACAATAAAAGAATGATGGAATTTTAAGAGTTGTACTCCCAAATCCCTGCATTCCATTAAACATCTGGTTGAGACAAGAAGTTAAAGAAAGGGAGGGAGAGAGAGAGAGAGGAAGAGAAAGAACGTTTGGATGTAAATTTACCAACAAAAGGTATTGCTAGAAGAGACCATATAGAATAGCTATTAAAATCTGCAAACCTCATACCCGACTTATTTTTCCAGAGATATTTGAAATAATTGATTTGAAGAACCCCACCAGAACGAAAGTATTTATTAAATTCCTTCAAGTGAAGTCAAGTAATTTTTTTCATTTTCATTTCTTATGTTACAAGAATATAAATTTATCGAATAAGCGTTGAAGCACAAACAAATTAAAAATGATGCAGTTGGCCGCTATATGGGTCGCCTCAAGCCGCTTTTATCATTGTATTTCCAATATCAAACATCAAAAAATTGCTCGGCATTTTATATATAAGTTTAATATTAAAATTTATGCTCACAATACATCTACATTTTTATCTAATTCCAAAATCATTTAATTTATGGAAATTGTTTAATGATAGAGTGAGAGGTAATTACACCTTGTTGGCCAAATATTCCTTTACAATTTTCATAAAATATTCCCCGACCGAGAAAATTATAATTACCAAGATAGCATCAGTGAAAGAGGAATGTGGAATGGGTGGAAGTTTGTTTTTTGTCTGAGAAATGTTGTACAAGTCAGTCGATTGCTACCGAATTGGTGTTTCGCAAAATCCGGTGTTGGACGGAATTTTCTAAAGGCTTGTATCCTAACCCAAAATATTAAGGAGAAACGAATTCCCTCTTATCTGTACACTTTAGAGCAATGACAAAAACTAAAAAAAGTAGTGTCGTTTTCAATCGATATTGTGTGCCTTTCCTTCGATTTTCAAAGCTGGTCGTGCCATGCTGATTTTTTCATAATAAATTTTATTTTGTTGCTGCTTAAGTTTTTTCTACGCCCTTTCACGAGATTCGTTGGAGTTTAATTCAACTCCCCTCTATTACTTATGATTTTTTCGATGATATCTGTCTTATTCATATCTTTCTTTCAAACTGCAGTTTTCTACAATGGCAGAAAATACTGGTATATCTGTTTTAACTAGCAACTCTCCTAAAAACAGTCAATCCATTTTTTATTCAGATCTTTTGCTACTTTTGTCAACCCAAATTCTGAAAGTTTTCATTTTCAAAAAACTTTTTCCGTCTTATTTATCCTGTTTTTCAACCTTTTCAACGCTTTTTTCTTTCCCCAATATACAATATATTCTATGGTTTTTTTTTCTTGAAAAAGTTTCGCACGTCGTTACAACAAAAGATTTCATCAACCATAAAGGAAGTCCAATTGAGAAATACTAATTTTAGTTTCAAATTGAAGAAAAAATATTTATAAAAGAGAGTAGCTATTTGGCTATCTACTTCTCCATCAATGAAAAATTAGAGATACTTCCAAAGAAAAAATCCTTCAAAACAACTACTTTAACATGACCAAAATAAAACATTTTCTCCATTTCAGTTTGTATTCCAAATATTCGTTATGGTGTCATAAAATATACAATTTATACGAATACTACAGAATGTAATATACGAAAGAGTAAAGATATAAAGTGTACTTCGAAGTTTCGTGATAAAACACTTGTCTCAGCACTTCATCAGCAGCATTTTGGTTAACATTCCAGGAGCTCTAATTTTTTTCATAACATTAAGACTTTGTCACCATACAATTCAATGTTCATGTCGATATTTGTTAAACGAAAATAAATCCATGAACGGTAAGAAATCTACTCAGGAAACCCAAACACCATCCAAAACAAGTACTTTTCCCAAACAACAGAACTGCAATACTTTATTCGACATGCGTTCTACCAATCAAGTTGACTGAAAAAAATTGAACTAATCAACTTCATTTCCTGAAGATGCCAACTTGGTTTCGTGAAACTCGCGTCGAATAGAGATTGTAGTTCTGATGCAGATATTGTAGAACTTATTCATCAAATGATGTACTGCTGACACTCTAAATGCAAATCAGTACAAACAATGTAATGTAAAGTCCTACTCGACTTCTCTCAATCCTCTAGTTCGACATCGACTGAAAAGCAAAAGTTTCTCTGAGTATCTAATGAACGATGTGGAGTTTGTTTCATTCAGCCTTTCACTCATTTACTACAAATTATACTTTTCCTCCGATCAAGGACACAATTATAGTAATCACTGAGAAGAAGGAAGCAGAATTTGAGATCAATCATAATATTGAATGTTCAGAAAATTGCCGACTGGTTTGAAAAAAACAACTCTATAATAAAAGTAGATTAGTGAACAAATAGGTTACTTGCATGTCTCGATATTTTCAACAAAATATCAATAGAAGCCTGTTCATCATGCAAAAAATATATACACTTTCTGGTTGGTTGACGTCACAAGTCTGCATAAACGCCGCTATAGGCGTACACATACAACAGCTTGTTTTAAAATCAGGAATTACTAACGATTAGTAATGTATCTAGTCAATTACAAGCAGGAGAACTTCACCCCTCTGACGCTTGAGAACCAAAATTAAAATAATTACTGGATAGATCACGTAGCATCACAGAAAATCCTAGATCTCAATAGATTGGATTGAGCTACGGGTTCATCTTAAAACATCAGTTCATAGTACACCAATGCATACCCAAGAACAGTTGAGAAATAGCGTCCTGTGAAACAAAGCCGACATTTTAAAGAAGAGCTCCTGAATCCATGAAGAAAACCAGAAGAGATGGATCTTTTCAATATCTGATTTAGTTTATTTTTTGCGCATTCGAAACTATTTTCCTTGATGAATTATTATTGTAATTGTTTTTTCTCGAGATGCAAATTAACGGCTTTTAAACTTGTTTTAGACGAAAAGCAAATTTGGAATGTCGTGTTCATTAAATTACGTACTGCCACTGCTTGCAATGAAATTGAAACAAACTATTTCTGTTCTGTACTCCCCGGCTTTTCAATTCATCGATGCATATCAACATCAACTTACCCCGGAGTTATTCAACTGTTCCAGTTGTGCAAGCCCGTACAAAGGCGGCGGGCGAGTTCATGATTCAGAATTAGAAACCGGCGACATGTTTACATTAATTTCTACACCCGCATTCCGTCTGGGTATCGATGAAGTCGAGGCAGCGGTGGAAACATACGCTTAGTAGTCGCAGCATCGAAGTTTACAATCGCTAATGGAGTGGAAACTACAGAGTGAGATGTGGGGATTTTAATTAAACGGCTATTCGGTTGGGCCTTTTCGTTTGTTTTCTTAATGGGTTTTTTACTGTTTCCGTTTCCATGTCTTATGTAACTGCAGTTGTTCTAGATGTTCCAGCATATTGATTTGTATCGGTATTCGATCAAGTTTATACAAGTCTGTTCTAAATGTAGTCATGATTGAACTGCAGTTCCTATGTTCCTTTTAGAAAATGTTATTTCCGCTCCACCAATATAAACTTGAGGCAAAAATCACCGGTCAAAATAACCTACATATCAAAAAATCCCAAATGGAAATAATAGTCGAGTGATAACTTATTTGGGAAGACCTTTCAAACTTCATTTTTGTTGTAAATTTCAAATCATCACCTTGATACATTCGAGAGCTACACAATGTCAAGTTTCGCGACGACCAGTGAGACAGAATTTTCAGCAACATTTTTTTCGATGTTCATAACACTAGCCAACAAATGAAAAAAAAGCGACTAATATTATAATGGCTATACACGAGAGTAAAGCATCCTGATTGCGAATTCAACTTCAAAAATTTTCCATCACGTATAATTTTTTTTTTCATATTATAGGGAAATATAAGATCAAAACAAGAAAAAACAGTATATTTTGAGGATAACAGACTTTATTTACAATACACATGAAATAATATTCAAATGAAGTCTTTTGTGCATAACCTTTTTCCAAATGTTGACTTTTGTTTATATGTTTCATCGTTTTCCCTCATAAGGAACCAACAATAATCCCCCATCATTGCTGCATCCCATCTGCCTTGGTAACGTTGCCCCATTGCCAGTATGTCTTGGTGGAACCTTTCTCCTTGTTCGTCACTGACAGCACCCAAATTTTCTGGGAAAAAATTCAAATGGGAGTGCAAGAAATGGATTTTGAGAGACATGCGAAATCCCATTCTGCAGTAGTTTTCAAGTAGTTCTTCTACAAATGTTTCGTAATTTTCTACTTTCTTGTTCCCTAAAAACGTAATTTTGGGTCTCCCCTACTATAAAAAATGCTATTCGAATGTAAGTAGCCCGTAAAATTTTAATATTCACCTAATAATGTGAACAGTCCACGTACACCCTAAAGTCTTCATGGAAAACCCCCCAGTTTTTTCAACTCATTCCACTTTCTGTGTTAGTTTCTGGTAGTGTAAGTTTTGAAAAATGAAAAATAAAACTTACTATGTTTTTATACCATTTGCCCTACAAGAACCTTTTCAAAGTAATTGAATTTATTGTATTCAGTTTGAAAATGTCCTTGTAGAACGAAACTGCAGTAACGTTAGTTACAAATAGAAGTGCTATAAAAATAAAGGAAGTTTCATTTCCCATTTTTCATAATGATCTCCTACCACATTGGCTACATCCATCAATTTGTCTCTGGAATTGTCTCGAAGCGACGCGACACCTAAAACGTCGTGAAGCGCAAATTGAGTTGAGCGCGACCTTGACCAAGTCATAATCGATTGACGCAGACCAGCGACGGCCTGGAATGATTTTTTTCAGGGGATGATTCCCAACAATATTATATTATATATCAAATATCAGTGTTGGAAATGATGAACTAATTCTACTTTGAATAATTCCAATCGTATCCTCACGAGTAAGTATTTGTGATGCAATTAATTTTTTATTTTTTATAGGAATCACCAATAGATCCTACAGTGCTAGGCAATTGATAAAGAAGAGACTTCCAATTTTATCATGGTTGCCAATATACAGTCTACAAACCTTTTCTCAAGACTTGCTGGCGGGATTCACTGTTGGTCTGACTGAAATACCCCAAGGAATTGCATATGCTATAGTTGCAGGTAAATGCACTGAAGTTTTTTTCAAATTTTCCAGAATAAAACATCGTTTAGGTTTCAGTGGAATTATGGATAAGTGACACATTTGGACTGATGAATTAAAACGATTTTATTTTGCTTTTCATATACGTGGTTTATTAAAAAATAAGGTGAATGTGCAAATAACGTACATTCGTACTGGTGCCTGGACGCCGCAGTACATCAACAACCGATGAAAATGTTGAGAAAGTGAAGAAAATTTTCGTGAAAAATCGTCGAATTACTATAAGAAAAGTTGCTGAGAATATCGAATTTCGATTGGCTCATGACATGCAATTTTTTAGTAAAGTTTAGACATGAAGCATGTAACAGGGAAGTTCGTTCTAAAACTGCTGAATTTTGACCAAGAAAAACCGTCGCCTGGGCATCGCTCAGTGTGATGGTGTAAATCTCGAAGAAGGAATGGGTGAATCAAGACTAAGGCTATGGCGAGAAGCGCTTACTGCGCTACCTCTACTGCAGCATCCAGTGATGCAATTGAATCCAGGTTTGTGTTTAATAAACCCTACAAAATGAAAGTGAAATACAACACAGAGTCAGATGCTGTAAATGCAATACGCATATATACAGATGGCTTGAAAACCAAAGGAGGCTCAGGATGTGGAGTGTACTCCAGATCATTAAGCCTACAGATTAAGTGGAGAATGGGAAAAAATACCAGCGTAGTTCAAACAGAACTGGCTGGTAACTCAATCGCCACAAAAGAGATAACCAGGAAAGGAATTTTTGCTAAAAAAATAATAATCTGCACTGACAGTAGACAAGCCCTATCAGCCTTGAACATACAACGTGTTACCTTAGGGCTAGTACTAGAATGCCACCAAGACTTAGACAATGCCTCCGTAGATATCAATATTATCCTGAGGTGGGTTGAGGGGCACGATAGGAGTGAAGGTAATCGCATTGCAGATTCTTTAGCCAGGAGAGCGGCTGTACTGAGAATCTTAGGACCCAGTGACACCTACGGCCTAATGACTTCGACAATTGCGGATCTAGCTAAACGTTACACCCATGCCCAATCCCTGAAGAGATGGGATGAAATCAAAGGATGCAGTCTTGCCAGGATAACCTTGGGCGACCCTGGGAAGCTGAAGCTGAAGAAATATCTGGCGATGACCAGGAAAAACCTATGTTTAACAATAGTTCTAACTGGCCACTGTCAACTAAGGAAACACCTCCATACTATGGGGCTTGTGGATACACCTCTATGCAGAATGTGCGAACAGGAAGATGAAACTGTCAGGAATGTCTTTTGTGAATGTGCGGAGTTATCGTCAATGAGAAAGTGTGTGTTCGGCGAGTCTTGGCCTACACCTGCCGATATTGAGGAGATGTCTCCTAGTGACATGTTCACCTTCCTGGAAAGAACAGGATGGACAATGACCTAGGAGGACAACTCCTTGGGAGGATGTACAATGGGTCACATGTGGTCTAAGTACTGTGGGCCTAAACTCTACAGATACAGACAGAGAACACTCAATTGAAACATCTTCATGACACTGTTTAATCTCGAGTGTGAGCAAACGCAGCACCCATCTTGCACACAGCTTTCTCATGTTAGAATTTTTACATGATATACGATGTACCACACTTTTTGAAATGCCTACTAAGTCTGCTAGCTCGTACAAGTTCAGTCGACGATCATTCAGTACCGCTTTGTGGGTTTTCGTCACCGTTTCTGGAGTCGTCAACTCATATGGTCGACCATTGTGATGCTCTGTCACCCAATATTTTACTGTTGTGAACGAAGAAGCAGACTCACCCAGAGTAGAATCCATTTCAGCTTTTGTATTGTTTGGGCTTAGGCCTTCCAAATAAAAGTATTGTATCACATAACGATAACCAATTTTCTACATTTTCTCAAATTCACCGGAAACGTTCGCTATTTGTCCTCCGCAAGGGTTGGTTCTCGTTAGTGAGGGGGCGTGTTGGCCGACACCGCGCCCCTCATGCCCACTTACCATACGCCGTAACGGCCGGCTGGCCTTCCAAACCTAAGTCCCAGGGATTTCGGGTCTCAGCTCCTGTCTGGGTACGACGGGAGATTGTAGTTATCCAGCTAGCTCTGGGTTCCTACATTCTTCGCGAAATCTGGTTGTCGGGTACTGGCCCCGCCATGAAGCTACCCCCAAACCCTCTCTGGCTTCAGGGTAACCCCCTGACTTACCTCCACCCCTTAGCACTTCCGCTAGGGCGCCAGTCTCTCGCTTGTACCAAACGCGCGGGCGCGGCTCGCCTGTGCGCAGTGCGTTCGTCCCCCCGAAACCTCTAACGGTTTTCTCCTAGGGGCGTCGCGACGCCAGACGTTGCGAAGTTCGGCTCTCGACGTCGTCGTCGTCACTCTATAAACACCTCGTCGAGGATAGCAATGGGTTTGATTCTCGTAGTAATTCATCTTCCACAGGGTGACTGTACACCCTGTATACATTTGGGCTAGGTGTACGAACATAGGTGGGTAACACCTCCTCCGTGTGCCAAAATGGCTCATATCCAGGCAAAAACGTCACATCTGAAGGTTGTACTCCGAAAGGTTCTTGATTTCGGATCTGTGGCCGATCCCAGCATGGGGGATCGCGCCAACAGATTTTGCCTCACGCGGAGCCCTAATTGGGACGCGCTGTGGGACCTGGTGTTTCCCTCTCGTAG
>WOGR01005920.1:0-13451 GCA_015342045.1 Leptinotarsa lineolata | reverse complement strand
GCCAGAGACAATTGACGCTTTAAAAGACAATATTCGTGAAGCCATTGGTGAAATACAGCTGCACACAATCGATAATGTGCTTAAAAACTGAACCGATCGTAGAGCCTACTGTATGGCCAGCCGAGGCAGCCATTTGAATAAAATTATTTTCTATTATTAACCGGAAGGATTGTACTTTCAAATAAAAAAAGAAATTCGAGAAAATATTGATTAGTTTTTTTATAGCATTTAAAGAAAAAAAAGTTATTTGGCGGACCCTATATTTCTACTCCTTTGCGGTATTTGTAGGAACCATTTTATTTGCAAATATTTTGCAAAATTCGGACAAGCATGACTGCGACTTGAGGCATCACTTTCATGGTGCAGTCATATTGCCTCCCGATCGAGCTGGCAGTGGTTCTTCATTGAGAGTATTGCATTTCAAAATGAGATTTTTACTGGTACCCTGCCAACCAATGACGTTAGAGACATGCCCTTTCATTGGCGGAGTATCGTAAGAACCTCATTTAAAGGTGTAATAATTTTCTTGGAATAAACTATGTATCAATGATGTAGGAAACACTTCCCTCTCAATATTAAGACAACTTGAATGCAGTTGCAATGTGCTGGGCGACAATTTGAATGTCTCTCATCGAGTGCTAATTCATATGCCTCTTGTGCAACAATTTTCATGCCACTCGATAAACACCTATTTACATGCCCATCGATAAACACCTATTTACATGCCCCTCGTTGGGTGCCAATGCATTTTCCCCTCTATGGACACAAATTTAATGCTATTCGTTGGAAGCCAATCCGGTAATTTCTGGTTACAAACTCATTATTGGTAACGGCTTATAAGGGTGTGTGTATGCCTTACAGCTATCTGGAAGAGATAGATCGAGTGGCAGCTAGGTTCTACTTGCCTACCGAGCAGGACATCTTACGTGTGAGGGTGCCCACAACCGGCATCATCGAATATCCATTTGATCTGGATGAAATCAGGTTTAGGTAGGCCGGGCTACATGGACGATTAAGGCATGAGAGCTTAGCAGCACTCACAGTATCTCTAGTGGAGTTGGGGATGTCATTTTTGTCTCTATCAAGCCATTGATAGTTCAAACAGGTTTTTCTAAAGTGTAAATCAGAATGAAACTTGCTATTATCAAAAATTATTTTTAAAGAAAGCTATAAATGTAATTCAATGCATGATTGCTTTGAATGAAATACTACGATGACAATTTTAAAATGTATTCATTTGAGACCCTGTAAGAGGTCTAAAAATAATACGTCAGCTTCACTTTCAAGAGGACGTATACTGTTGCTTCTCAAGTAATTTTACATTGCAAGTTTTGTTATCAGTGAGTTATATCTGATTTAAAAAATTATCGAAATCTATAACTTGGTTTTCGAAGTTGCACCAGTAATTTAAAAAAAATGTTTACCGTAGGTAATAGCAATAGCGAGAAAAAAATTATAAATACAATTTCAGGACAGTATTGAAAAATATTAGACACTTTTGAAATAACCTCGCTGAAGATAGTGTCTTTCGACTTCTATACAGTAACATAGTTTGGATCATAACGATTTGAGGAATAGGGACTATGTTTATGTCAACAGTTTCTGTATCCTGGAAAGGTGGATTAAAACTATTTCTATCATTGGTAAATCAGTGTATTGAAGAACGACATGTATATTTTCAATCCGCTTCTCAGACGAATGAAAGCTGTCGAGATAAATGTGGTCTATGAAGTTTTTCAATCGAGTCATAAAATTGTCCACATCAGGAAATAATATTTTATATAAATAACCGTTTCATTTTGATAACAAGTTATTTCCTGAAACTTATATAGAATTTATTCTGAACTCATTCATTGGTTTTTAAGTAATAACACACAGAGAGGGTTTTGAAAAAGTTTGGATAGTAAAATTCAATTAAAAATTAATATTGGAAAGGAATATATAAATTTAATGTGTTTTTAAAAAAATATTTTTTTGATAAGAAGTCGAAAAATACATAAAACAAAATGTAAATTTTTATTTATTCAAACCAAAAAAACACTCGTCTTGGAAGAATCTGTTTGGTTCGGAAACTTCAGTCGTTTTTTATTTGTAATGTAGGAAAATACAAGATGATATTTTCAACAACTCGCAAAATTCGTTGTTTGCACGTCGTATATAGTCACTTGATCGGTTTTCTCTAAGGCGTACTCACACATTCTACAAGCAAATTTGTCGTGATAGCCCTTCTTTCTGAAATATGGTAAATTTTACACGAATCTAAAAAAATCGGTGCCCTTTGCGATACACAAACTGTGAATCAATTCTCCTTTAAGTAACTTTCAAAAAGTGTGTATCGGTATTAACTAATAAATTCAGAAGTCCTTCCCTTAAGTTTGGAACGTAATAATATCGATGTGGATTAAAATCTTAATGAAAAAAGGTATTGAATTATACTTCTGTACTTTGAAAACTGTTCATATAACAACATCTAGTATCAAGAAGATACTTAGAATGTGAGAGGAATTTTGAGGTCGTTAGAAATTCTACTCTGACCAACACTGTAAGGATCAACTAGATATTTTGTCAGTTTATTATGCCATTGCTTATTCTCATATTTCGCTAAACATAATGTTTTGGAGTTGTGGCAAATATTTCAATGGGACATTTTCACTGCAAAAATGCATTGTAAGATTGATTTTTAATATGAAATATAGGGATAGCTATATAAACTGATGAAAGAATGTTCGTACCGTAAATCTCTGATGATGTCCCAGTAGCAGACGAAACGTTTGCCACTATAAGTTTCATTCGACCACCGCCAGTCCGGACTTTGTAACTCCGGACGTGAAAGCTATGTTCTAAACTAAAGTATACTTCTCTCAGCCAGAGTGCATTGAGGAGTTTAAATGCAATGCTCCAAAAACTTTTATGTGGATTGGATCTGAATTTCAAAATACGAGGGTGGTCCTAGAAGTATCCGGTCCAACAAAGAAAACACCAAAATTTAGTAAAAAATATTTTGCAATAAGTTCGCATAATACACACCATTGATAGTTTTACCTTATTCAAGATATTCAATGAAAATTATCCCACGCGCATCCCAAAAAACCGATGCCATGACCTTGCCTGCACATGAAACGGTCTTCGCCTTCTTTGGAGCCGGTTCCGCCTCGAGTCCACTGTTTTGATTGTTCTTTTGTCCCGAGTTATGAAACTACGCAAAAACACTCGATTGAAACATCTTCACGACACTGTTTTTCTCGAGTGTGAGCAAACGCTGCACCCAACTTGCACACAGCTTTCTCGTGTCCAAATTTTCAGATAATATACGATGTACCGCCCTTTTTGAAATGCCTGCTAAGTCTGCTAACTCGTGCACTTTCAGACGACGATCATTCACTACCGCTTTGTGGATTTTCTTCACCGTTCACTTCATTTGGTCGACCACTGCGAAGCTCGTCTTGGCAGCTCGTACGGCCTCGTTTCAACTCTGCTACTCAATATTTTACTGTTGTAAATGAAGGAGCAGACACCCAGAGTAGAATCCAGTTCAGCTTTTATATTGGTTGGGCTGAGGTCTTTCAAGTAAAAGTATTGTGCCACATAACGATGACCAATTTTTCCATTTTCACAAATTCACCGAAAACTTTCGCTATTGATGGCTGCCAAACAAATACTAAACAACGCAGCGTCTTCAAACTTGAAACATATGGTTTATACATTGTGTACTTCATAATGCAGTGACATTTTTCAAACAACTACCGCCATCTCTAGGTCATGCCGGGTACTTCTGGGACCCACCCTCGTAGTATCTTTTATTGGAATGGAGCACAATTTGAACACTTCTCAACAGTGATTTCAACGTTTCTGATTTTTATTTGAATTCATAATTGGGAGTACACAGTTTCAGTCTACTTTCTTTTGAGTAAATATTGATGTGTCTTCATAGAGAAAGATTTTTCACGCGAGACCTACCATTTAATTTGAAATACAAAATTTGAAAACTTTCACTAACTTAGAAATATAATTAATACCTTTTTAGTCAGATTTTTTTATTAAAAGCAGTACTGTTTCATTTTTAAAGCAGCATTGAGAGATAGAGGGAGAAAGAAATATCGAGTTTCACTCTGAAAGGTGAATTAAAAAAGGGTGCCGATTTTCAAATGTTTTCTTGCTTAATCGCCCATGTATTTGTTAAATTTTGTTTGGAAAATAAATAAAAAATATTTTACATTCGTTTTCGAGCAGAATATTAACATATCACACATTCTCATCTTATAAAATAGAAAAGATGTCTAACTGCGCTGCTGCTCAGTATTCATTCAGGAAAATATCAATTTATTGATTGAAAGAGATGTTTTTTTTGTATTAACTAAAGGAAAAATATTATTAGCTTTTTTAATTATCTGAGATTGACGATTTTTCCTCACCTATGGTGGAAATTGAAAAACTATTCAAGTTTTTTTATAGGTCTTTATTCATTACCCCGTTTTTCTTCATGTATTCTGAGGAACTCGCTTTCCGCAATATTTCCAATATTAAATATTTTTCAATCATTTCCGAAATGTTTGACTTTTCAGTTTTATCTTCCTTTTTGGCGACTTGTAAAAATTTTGCCAAAAAGTGTATGTTCAAAGAATATTTACAATTACATGCAAGGAGTACAACTTTCTGAAATGAATCCTACTTGAAAATTAAAACAAACTGAGTAATATGGCTGGTCACCAGATACATGGGTGGTATTTAGTTATTTTTATAAAATAAGGTAACCTCATTTTTGTTAATTCAGTTGAATCCACTGTCTCGATGTCCCTCTGTGTTTTTAAAAACGAGTGTAATATATTTTTGAACGAATTTAACAAAATAAAAAATCGATATGATTTCTATCCGGGCGATTAAGCGACCGAACTATCTTTGGTTATGAATATTACCATTTTTATAAAAGTAGGAGACCAGCTATCATCGAATTCCTTGGCCATTGTTTATTTTTTACCTTGCGTTGCTGCATGTTGCATGCCTTGTGTTGGTTGCAGTTATCTTAGCGACCTGGAACGAATTAGAGCTCCCGATTACCTGCCCACCGAACAGGATATCCTGAGGGCGCGAGCGCCGACCACGGGCATCATAGAATACCCATTCGATCTCGACTCCATTATATTTAGGTACGGTAAGTTATACGGTACTGAAACGATCACCATCACATACACATTTGTTCGATGAATGCCATTCATTTCATTGGAATTATACCAGTCAAAATAGACATTTCATTATAATAATTCGCGTATAGGGAAAAATTGATATAGGTCAGAAATTTACTGTTATAAATGAAATTTCAAGAGGCCCCGCTGATTCCATATGCGCCTAAAAGTTTACTAAAGGTCAAATGTCAAATATATTGGTTTTTTCATTTTTCTCGTTAACGGTTAGTGTTATTGTAAAAATATTTCTGATGACCGCTGTAGACCATCACGTTGTCTACAAAAATTGTTCATATACTTTTTCTTTCATTTTAAAAGTTGAAGTAAGTATTTTACATTATACACACAACCGTGTGTATAATGTAAACACCCTATATTTTTTCATATTTTTAGATACTAGACAAAATAAAGGTGAGTTACTATTATATTTCTTATATTTAAAACTGACCGTTTCTGAAAAATTTCGAGAAATTTAAAAATACAAACCATAATTTAAAAATTGTTTCCACCCTGTAACGTATAACGAGCTGCTCGTGATTAAATGTACTGCTTAGCTCAAAGGTTAAAGTTAACTACCACATGAAATTTTCAATGCAATATTATTCAGAGTGGCGAAAAAATTGTTTCAAAATTTGGACACACATTTAATGAAATAACTTCTTAAAGTTCAATGGAATACCCCATAATTAGTGGCGTAATTTGACGCAGAAGTAGATTCCCTTCAAAACTATATCAGGGTTTCCTATACTTATCTCTTCTGCTTTTTACACAAAATGCGTTTTTATATTTTACTTATGAGTAACTTTTTCATCTTAAAATGGAACACCCTGTATTGTAATGAAAAGCAAAACAGCATTTTTGAAGTCATTTTATCGAAAAATTAAGAATCTTAATAGTTTATTATTTTAATAAATGCTCAAAATGGTGTCCATTATTTTCGATGCATAGGCGAACTCTTTCTTGAAATGAGTGCTGAACTCTGGATAACATATTTTGCGATATGGAACGAAACGCTCTTCTTATTCGTACTTTCATATCCTGAGGTGTTGTTGGCGGTGTATCGTGAACAATACTTTTGATATATCCCCATAAAAAATAGTCGAGACTTGTAAGGTCCGGAGACTTGGCAGGCCAGTTCTGTGGACCTCCTCCTCCTTTCCATCTATTTGGATATTGTCGATCTAACTCGTTTCTAACATGTCTATCAAAGTGTGCAGGGGCACAATATAGCTGCATCCACATCCGTTGACGAATATTAGAAGGTACACTTTCCAACAGCATAGGCAAATTATCCCTAATAAATCCGAGAAACATGACGTCGTTTAATGATTCCACCCCACACATTAACAGACCATCTGTGCTGGTGATCAAGAGTTCTAAAAATATTAGGGTTTTGGTCAATGTTGGCGAAAGTTGTGTCTGTTTACTAATCCGTTGTTATGAAAAGTTGACTCATCGGAAAAAAGCACATAATCAAAAAAAATTTTATCATCACCAAACTTTTCTAAAACCCATAAACAAAAATTCAGTCATCGGTCATAATCTTCTTCAAAAAGCTGTTGATCTAGTTGAATGCGTTACGGGTGGAATTAGTAATTATTAATTATTCTTTGGATACTTTGTCTGCTTATTCCAGTTGTTTCACATATTTTTCGTTGACTTATGTGAGGGTGTTCAACTAGAGATAATATCACTAAATATTCATTTTCCTCATTTCCATTAACCGGTTTTTGCCGTTCTTGCTGCCACAACTTTTCCAATGAACGCTTGTTAGGATGACTCCTGTTAGGATACCTTTGGGACCCACATATGACTGAAAGTTTTTTCCGAACTGTCTTCATTTCTCGTAGAAATACCGAGGCGAATGTGGTGGGCCACCCTGTATATAAAATTTTGAAAGTTTTAAAAAAGAAGATAGAAATGGCATGCCATTATCACTTATAAATATACCTACTATAAATTAAGTTTCTTTAAAAAAAAGATGATTATCTTAACAGCTTACATTATAATCACTTTCAAGTATAGAAAAGCATTCTGAAATTCAAAAACACTGTTTTTCAAAAGGAAATCAAATTGAAGCGTAGAACTGAAGGAACTAGAGAAAAACTGTGTTTTTGGATATCGTTCTTTCTGTATTTGATCGAAAATAAGGAATAGGAAAATCGTTGTAGGTAAATGAAATCTCCAGAAATAAAAGTGGTTTTCCAGAATAGAGAGTTCTAGAATGAGTGTACACTCATATGTATGCTGTCCAATTGCTCCCGAGACTCTGATTCAAAAAAATGTTTTTTTTAGTTTTATCGTTGATGATTTTGATATTTTCATGTTGTAAAACAGTTACATGGTCAGTCATTGTGATAAAATGAACATTACAGTATATTACGAGTTATGTTTGGTGATTTATTACTACAAACAATGTAGAATTCATGAATTTGTTTTTCTAGGTGAAGAATTTGGTGAAAGATGAAAATCATTCTCTCCAGACCCATGTGGTGAATATGGAATATTTTGAAAAATCTGCAATAATTAGGCTCGAACAAATGGGCCTCAAAGTGGAGAGAACATATGTTAAAAAAAGGAAAAATGATAAGAAGAGAGAAAGTACACCTGATAATAAGGATGAAGAACAGAAGGAAACTGAAGAAGCACAAAACTTGGTTTGTATGTACGAACTAGAAAAACTTTCTTGTGACGCAACTGCTTTAAGCGATGAAGATGTAAATGTTATAGCCCCAACCACATCAGATGCTGATCTGATTATGCCAGAAGACAGCAAAGCTGTTCTTAGTTTTGATGAAATATTGGAAGGTATAGTGAAATGTAATAGCAAAAATATTCCTGTTCAATTACAAACGAGTAATGACTTATTAGAAGAAACGGTTAATAGGCTCGAGCAGTAGCGTTTATCCATTCAATTTTTATGATCAATTTGAGTATTCTTTGTAATGTATTGAGTTTCATTCTGTTTGTTTCAAATTGTTCAAAAACTACTAGTTAAATCTTCGGTTATGGCAATATAAATTGATAGTTTCAAATTCAGTTATTTATTTCATTGTTGTTACTGTCAATCATTTTGTGTTTGAAAGAGAGTACTCCAACTGATCATTTAATAGTTTAGTGTAATGTAATAATTTTGTAAATAGTGATTTTAAATTTTATTTATCTTCCCATATATTGTTGATGAATATCTTCATTTTTATTTATGCAACATGCTCATCTTTCATTTTATATATCACTTTATTTTATTTCATTCTCGAAATAAAAGTCTTATGTTGATACTAGTACCTGGAAACCAGATTATTTAGAATTATTCAACTGTTTTGATAAGTTACTCTAGTTGATATCATTTTTTGGGTTATGCATTATTTCAATTGACCATTAACAACTTTTGTAAGACGTTTACCTATTAACGTACTCACCTGTTTGTTCAAATCATTGGTGAATGAAGTCGGATTTGATAAAAATTTGAATGAATATTAACAAAATATATAATAATCGAATTTTCAGGAAATCATTCAATGATTTACGATATAATAGTTATTGGGAAAAATGATTTTTCCATGAAGTTACATCCACTATAGCTCTGTGAATGTAATAGACGATCTCAATTAACAATGAAGTGAAAACTACTCTAGATTCATATGGAGTTTCTGTTCAGTTCTGATATAGTGCAGTAGTAGAATGGCTAGAAATTGAATAATATAAAATATATCCCAGGATTGTTACAAGTTGGCTTTGATAGTGAAGCCTGAGTCATTTATTTCTTCTCAGACAATATATCCTTTTTGTTCATGATTCGTCAAAATGTTACCGTGAAAAAATTTTTAGGGTGAGAAATCATGATTCTTTACCAAAATTTTAGGAAAATTTAATCACTTTGAATTTGTTTATTCTTGAAAATGACTGTTCAATCAAAGGCGTTGAATATTCCTGAAATTTTGTATAGAGCCATAATTTCTCGTCTTGTTCAACTTTCCATAGAAACGTTTTGACAATTAAACAACTCGATCACTGAAAAGAAACTGGTTTTTGCTTTACTGTCAAGTTTGACTAGTTTTTCAAAAACTAAAAGTTTTCTTGAAGCAGAACTTAATCCCCCAATTTTTAAGTGAAATTCAACAATTTTCAGTCCTGATACATTATATATATTTCTATTAATTATATAATATGTTGGATATGTATATGACAAGTAAATTAAAAAAGGTGGAACATCAACATGAGTATAAAAAAACATTTCAAAACAACAAAAAATGCTAATTGTTAAACAATTGAATATTTCATTTTATATTCATTTCATATCAATAAAATTTAAATTAAGGTTGATAGAGTTTCTATTTAAGAGTGACTTGTCATAATCTAATGCAAATATATTGCAAGAATCCAGAGCCACAGTATTTTATCAAAGGTAATGACAGTAATTACAGTAACATGGTATGTATGCCTACTTGCTAGCATGGAAGCGAAGCCCTCTTGAAGATATAAAGGAATCTATTTGTGACTACTGACATTTATAATATGAGCATAGATTTGAACATTCTGATGACAAATCGCTGCTATCAATAAACGTCATGGTCGTTTGAATATGACAATATCGTTCGAGTTTGATGCAAAGAGTTGAGAGACAGAGTATTAAAAATAATTGTCGTCACATTCTAAGGACAATGTTGATTCATAATCGTAGCAAGTATGCATACATTCTTAACGACATATTACTATTAATTATTATCAAAATATGTCGTTAATGTCATAAACTACAACTTACTATTTGATCTCCACAAACTTTGTTTATAAAAGATCACATGTAACGTCCGGCTGTTTCCGAAGAACGGATTATTTTAATCACCCGTCCTTTTTTCATTCGAAATTACCTTGTAACCGGATCGCCAGCATTTAATTTGTATTTGGTTAACAGCTCCTGTTTTTCTTCCAGCGTCATCGCAACATGCTCGGGAACCACGTGTTCCGTAATATTAATCAGCAATTCTGATTTGAGAAACTGTTCCAGGATGTATTTTGGAGCCATGTATATTGAATTTTTTTTGTGAATCCAGGACAATTGTATGAATAATATAACTTCATACATCTTTGTTCCACAGTCTTGATGATTGTTTGAGACCATAAATAGCCTTTTTCATATAGCAGACTTTGTTTTCATCAGTGCAAAAACTTTCTGGTTGCTTCATAATTATTTCTTCATCTAATTTACTATTTAAAAATGCAGAAGTAGCATCTGAATGTGTTATTTCTAATCTGAACTTTACTGATAAAGCAAATAATAATCTTAACGTGGAATATCTTACTACTGGAGAAAATGTTTCGGTGTAGTTTATTCCATATTCTTGAGTAAAACCCCTAGCTACTAACCTAGCTTTAAATATAACTTTACCATTATTGTCCATTTTCATAGTATAAACCCATTTTGAGTCAATAACGTGGTTGCTACCTAATGATTGATTTACTAGAATCCAAATCTGATTCTTAACCATACACTCATACTCTTTCTCCATTGCTTCCTGCCAATATTTGGATTCTGGACAAACCATGGCTTCATGATATCTTGACGGACAAGAATTCTCAGAAGCGAAATAAGTCTCAAAATCTGGAAATTCCTTCTGTTTGCAGGTCCTTCCATACCTAGTTAAGTATTCGATATTTGTCATTGGATCAACTTCTTGTGGTTCACCGGATGGTCCACTAGACTCGGAAATCTGATTTGGGTTGGAATGCAGCAATTGAAAAGAACCTTTTTTGACTCGACTTCTTCAGTTTCGGGAGAATAAATGTTTGCTGTATCTGAATCGACTTGAATGGCAGAAGTTAAATCACTCACTTCGTCCGCAGGTGAAATATTTTGGTAGAATTCATCATCAGGATAAACTGAATTTTCATTTGGATCACGAACTTTCAGTAGAGGACAACCCTTTTCATTCTCTGCAAAAATTGCATCTCTTGAAATATTTACGCAATATTTGATTGGATCATAAAATCGAAATGCCTTTGATTCTAAACTGTAACCAATAAAAAAGCAGTAGCACGGAGATCTAATTTTCTTCTTTTTTCTGCTTCTACATGAACAAAGGCTTTACAACCAAATATTCTCAAATGCGATACGGTAGGTTTCTTCTTACTCCATATCTCCTCTGGTGTTTTTTAAGGGATTTTGCTGGAGATCTATTCATTATATATGAAGCTGTGTAAGAAGCTTCAGCCCAAAAACTATTTGGAAGTTCTGATTCAAAAAGTAAAGAGCGAGCACGATCCATCAGTGTGCGTCCGAGCCTTGCCATTTTGTTGAGGTGTGTGCGGACAGCTGGTTTGATGTAAAATACCATTTTTCTGACAAAAGTTGGTGAATTGACTGTTACAATATTCATCTCCATTGTCAGTGAGGATGATTTTTAGCTTTCTACCAGTCTGATTCTCAACACACTTTTTGAAGTTTTCAAAATTTTCAGGAACTTCACTCTTTGCTTTGAGAAAATACACAAATGATTTTTGACTATAATCATCTAGAAATATTATTATATATCTGGAACCAGCTAGAGACTCCACTTGCATCGGTCCAATCAAATCTGAATGGATTAGTTCCAGTACATCAGCTGTTACAGATGAACTTGATTCAAATTTAGACCTATGACTTTTTCTCAGCACGCAAACTTCACACACATCAGGTTTCCTAACAGATGATGAATTGATATCATGAACAAGTCCTTCTATTAACTTATTTAGACTGTCGTAGTTTATGTGAGCCATACGTTTATGCCACATGATTTGGTTGCTACATTGGGTTGAAAAAACTGTGCCATCATTGGAAGGTACGTCCAACTTGAATGAATTGTTCACATGGCTAGCGGTTACTGTAACATGTCCATCATCATTTGTCACCTTTGCTCCTGTTTTCGTGAATGTTACAGTATTGCCTTTATTTACTATCTGACTTATAGATAATAAACTGACTTTCAAATTCGGTACGTGATAAACATTTTTTATGTCAACTTCTGATTGACATCCATCAATAATGACGGAAAGTGGCACATCACCTACAGTATTTATCACCATCTTTTCATCGCTTGCGGTAGAAGATTGTTTTTTATTGCCCAACTTAATATCACTGATAGTTAAATGTTCTGAAGCTCCAGAGTCAAGAAACCATGCAGTATTTGGGTTATTTTGCATTGAATAAGCAGCAAAAAGTGTGTTTTTATTTTATGATTTATTAAACTTCACATTATCACGTTCATTAATTCTGTCACTCTTACGTTTGTCATAGTTTCTTCTGAAATGTCCATAACGATTACATTCATAATATCGAGGTTCTCTGACATTTCCTTTTTCTTGATATCGGTGTCTGTTATTACTGTCACCGAAACTGTAACCAGTTCTTTTGAAACTATATCCATATATGGCTGCATTTTCACTTTTTTCTCCTTCAACTTTTGTAACGTCTTGTAATAATTTTGTTTTTATGGAATCCCCAGTTACTTTTATCCCTGAACTTTCTATACCCATTATCATTGGCTCATATTTATTGGGAAGTCCGGCTAAGAGGATGGTGCCTATCCATTTATCAGATACATTAAAACCAATTCCAGATAACTTATGTGCAGTTGTCACAATTATGTTTATATAATCTGATAGGTTATCCCATACTTCTTTGGCTGTGTTAGCTGATTGAACATGTACGTACTTCAGCGGATCAACTAATAAAATAAGTTTCGACTTGCATTTTGTTATTTTCATTGAATCACTTTCTGTACCTTGTACACAATCCCATAATTTATGATCTTCTAAAAATGCTTGAACGGCAAATTTCCAGGTGTCGTAGTTCTCTCGACCTCGGAGACGATCAATCGTTGGGTGCTGGTGAGTAGACATGTTCTCTGGAATACTTCTGAAGATTTTTACTCGGCGGGAGAAACTCGGATGTAACGTTAGTTTACAATTGTTTTAATTCTGGGCCCATAACCTATTGAGAATCTAGGGAAATTGTATGAATAATATAACTGCATCTGAATAATTACATTTTCATTCTGAAACTTCATACAAACGAATAACGCATTAATCAACAAACTCATGACTAACTTGAATGAACAACTTATTCATGAAACATATAAATGAAGCATTACAACCAACCTAAAAACATATAAGAAATTAAAATAACTAGATTATATTTTCAACAATTCTCACAACCACAAAAAAATGCCTCCTGACCATTTTGCAGGTAGATATCTCAACTAGAAAGAATTTATGTTGAAGGGAGAGAACGCATAC
>WOGR01005919.1:0-13452 GCA_015342045.1 Leptinotarsa lineolata | reverse complement strand
TACTGCAGTCTAGCATGTTTACAGTGCAGCGAAAATAGTTTTTCCAATACTTCACCTATTACACAGACAGATAAAGTAGAAGAAAATATATTGATGTAGACAACAATGTAATATATTTAAATAAACAGATTTTGTACTAATATTTTTTTCTTTTCATTAGTCGTATTAATTATCTTATTTTTTCAAATGTATACAATAGAGTACGTTTCATTTATAATTAAACTAGCCGAGAAATTCCATTGTACATAGCAGCTGTCGCTCCGCTCTCCCCTCCACGTTTTTCTACTGCTATTTTTATGCACAGGTATCTTTGTAAAATGTTCCGATATGTCTACTCAGGTAAGATTTAACATATTAATAAAAAATTACTGTTTAAAGTGAAAATATATGGTCAAACATAAATTTTTCATAATAATTTGTTTAAAAAATGAAACAATGGAGTGCACAAAAAATTTTGGTAAACATTGCAATTTATAGTTTGAAAAACAATATCCCTCATCGATCATATTAATTCATTCACTATAACTCTAATCCGAGGTTTTACGGTTTTGAATGTTCCAGGCACTCCACTATTTTCAAATGAACCAAACTCGGTGAGATTTTGATCCAATAACTTGAACATAGATCGATGTGGTTGTCGTCTTTCGGGATACATGTTTAAATACATTTCCGATGTTTTAACACTGTTTCTATCGTATTTGTAATAAATTTGTATATATTTTTCTCTTCATTGTGAAAGCCATTTTTCGCCAAAAATTCAATGACTTGTAAAATAACAAAATTTCATTGAGTGTAACAAATTGAAAGTCGAATTTAGAAATATCAAAGTCAAAGCTTATTATGATAAGAATTTTTTTTTCAATATCTCCAATTTTTTCGAAAAAGAATGATAATTCATGATAACATCATTGAAAAGGTAAAGTCTGATTCTATTCAAAACAGAAAGAATCCACTGTAGCGCCCATAAGGAAAAATAAAGTTAATGATGGTGGTTGGAAGACGAAACGTCGAATAGCGAATCGGAAAATACCATTATGTAGCAAGAAAGAAGTGGCAATGTGAAAGTGCAATTTATTTTCGTATCCTTCGAAAAATGAAGCCAGAAAAAAAAGTGTAATAGCTGTAGTTTTGTATAGGTTCAAAGGAATAAGTTTCCATTAGAGAAACATTCAAAATCATACTCAACCAAGTTTGCTACATTTTATATGTTATGAATGAACTGACCCGTTACTTGATGAAATTCAATACTGGTATGTGCCAGAGAAATTCAGGAGATTTCTGAAAAGGAAGCTGAGTTGAAGCTCAACAAGCTGATAAAACAAATATTTGGATTTATTTATCGTAGACTAAGGGAATACGGATATCTGGAAATCAACATGAGATCGACATATATTTTTCGAAAATACGTCCATCACTATAATGAAATGCATTTTTATTGTGTCATCTCACTATGCACTCAAATTTAAGAGCATAGTTGAAGAGGTACTAACAACCACAATTGAATTGGCCGCTAGAGAGATGTACCACAAAATTAAGAATCCTTGGTGCTGATTAAAATCCACAGGATATTTATGTACAAGGAGAATTGAAACAATTGACTACTATAGAACAATTCAGAATGAGTTTAATAAAAACCTGGAAAATCGAGTATTAGGGAAAAGATGAGCCTGAAATGAGCCTGAAATTATGATGTAATCCGATTTGACAAAATATTTTTTTCTTGAGGTGGGTTCTGCTAGCTTAACGTTAGGCTAGCAGAACCCATGATATCTACGTTAAACAAAGAGAAAAAAAATCGGGAATAGAGTACAAAATTAGCCAAAACTGGCTTCAAATTATGGCCTGAAAATTAATATAAAATTCCAAAGTGGTTCTGCTAGCTTAACAGGGGTGAAAAAAACTGTTTTCAAACACGCCGCATTTTTTAATATTATTTGTGAGATTTGATTCGACAAAAGCTGTATTTCAATGCAATTTCCTATTGTCTTGTACATTTGAATTAATATTTGGGAGTAAACTCATTGCATGGATTTCATAGATTTGAACAAGTATATATTTTTCACACAACTTGAAATTCGGAAAATACTAAAATTTCAGCAAATTCGCTTATAACGTCAAAACAGAGCGCTAAATATTTTTAGATTTCTCTTCCCTTCGCTTCGGGAAAAACGGGAAAACAAGCTGTACATAGATACATTATCCAGAACTGTTTGGAAAAAGTCTCGAACTCAAATAATCATGGCCAAAAATGACTGGCCAACATGGCCAACACTGTATTCTCTAAACGAAAGATCTTTCGGAAAAATTCATTATGAAAAGAATATTTTGTAGTTTTCTGATACACGTTCATAAAAAATGACTTAGAGGTATGAAATATCATCTCAAACAACCTTACCAAAGAGATGATTGATAACTGGCTTCCCAATGATACTGACCTGAAAAAAAAGTTAGTGTGAATATTGTTCGATCAACAATATTTTTATATGTACAAGGTTAGTAAAGAGTAACAGGGCGGTCTCTGGAGGCTAGATGAAACATATTCTCAAT
The DNA here is from genome assembly GCA_015342045.1 of Leptinotarsa lineolata. NCBI lineage: Eukaryota > Metazoa > Arthropoda > Insecta > Coleoptera > Chrysomelidae > Leptinotarsa > Leptinotarsa lineolata. The sequence continues at coordinate 10,905 of WOGR01005919.1, read as the reverse complement.
GATTTTTCATGACACGAATATGCAGGTCACTTGTGGCCACGTTTCAAGTCATTTTTAAATATACAGGGTTCTCTGAAAAATGTATTATATCAAAGTAATGTTTTTGAATGGAACATCCCCATTATCTTCACCAATTCGTTTCTGAGTTCTACGATTGATTCTAAGAGACCTTTCATTGAGGTTATTCATACTTAAATGAAGTCAATTCCGAGATATTGTGATTTTTTGGAAAATCAGTGTCCCTGAAAAACTCTATTTCATAAGTATTGAATCAGTCGTGAAAAAAATTTTTTGGACTTTGATTCACTTTCCTCTCAAGACATTCTTTTACTCGATTCGAATGGTTCCCCCAACTGGTTTTCATAGATAACTGGTCAATTGTGTTCAGTTTAAAACATCAATATCATTATTTCCAAATGGAACACCTCATATACTAGTATTACAATGTGAGGGTTTCCTGATTTCCTTTCGAATGACTATATTTTCAGGGATACCCTGAATATTCAAAAATTAGTTTGAAACACAGTCTCAAGTGATTTGTAAATTTGTGCCATGTAAAATCGTAATAAATATGTTTTGCTTAGCTTCCAGACCTGTCTCGTTACTTGTGACTCTCCCTGTATATATTCAATCATACCGTACTATTATTTTATGTCAAAGTAACAGAAAAAAGCTGAATGTTAGAAAACTGATAAGAAAAAACATAACAAACTTAAAATTACTAAGGCGTACAAGCGTACAAGGACCACAAATTTTTTTGAAAATTAAAACTGAATTCCGTGTTTGAAATTATGATTTAATAAATTTTCTGTTGAAACTTCGGACTCAAGAAAATAAAGTCGGAATTGAATGAAGTTTCTAGTTGAAAGTAGGAATTTTCAATTTCAACTTCGAACTCGGAATTTCATCAAATTCCATTTCGAATCCGGAATTTAGTAAATTTTATTTTTTAGAAAACATGTGACCCTTCTACGACTTCGTCAAATATTATCTAAGATTTTCAAAAGGCCATTCGACTCCACGTTTGTCTATACTATTTCCAATCATTCAATATTTAGATCGCTTGATATCGAATGTTCGATCATGTCAAGCCTGACTGTAAATTATCATTCTTCCCTTCCACAATTTATTTCATTGAAATGATATACTGATAACAATTCACTCAAAGTAAACCATGCATCTGGTTGGTTGAATACCACGGCTGTTCAAAATAAAAAATAGTCTGTCGGAATCTTTTGGCGGTTCTTTTATCGCAAAAGCAGCTTTCAACACTGAATAGAGGTACAAATTTAATGCATAAATTTACCGCTAGGGACAATACGAACATGAAAGGGTATTATTAAAACCATTACATTCGCATGGGCAGTCCCAGGTAATGTGCAATATAACTGAATGAATTCGAATAAAAAACTAATTAAATTGAATTTTCGAACGGCAGGCCAATCAAAACGAACTGGATTCAAATAAAGTGGTATGAGTACAGCAGAGAACTGATTTATAAAAAACAGGAGCAAATCATTCATTGTCACGGAAGTTGTGTTTCATCTCACCAGTCGACAGTATATTGGTGAGAACAGAAAGACTTCAGTACATGGTAAAAAACAAAGTCGCTTCCCGCTGTCTGTCACCATTTATGCTAAGATCTTTAAAACAACGCAACGTATTTTGATGTGTTTTTTTTAGTAGATATGGTGATTCAAGAGGAAGGTTTATATGTATATAACTTGGATTGTTGCAGAAATTTGGATTTTTTTCCCATTATTCCATTATTTATTATTAACCTTCTCCTGGATTCATATTCACATATAATTATTAGAGGTATAAATTCATAGCGGAGAAAGTGAAAGAATTAAAGTATTCAAAAAAAAAATAAAATAAAAAGGAAGACACAGTAGGCATGTTAGGAGAGGAGGGGAAAGACTCGTCTTCTCCCAAAAAATTGCATATGGAAAATAATGAAGACAGGGCAAGTGGGTATAGTGCTGATGGGGAGATACGGAGCATTCTGAAATGGAATCTGGGATCGTCTGGATTACTATCAAAGACACGTAACTTTGATTTTGAGAATGTAGGAAAAAATAATGATAATGGAGAAAATAGTGAGGTACCAGTATATAGTGATAGGGATAAAGGTCCATACATAGTAATTGTAGAGTCTACATCAGAAGGAAGGAATTTGAGATCTTTTTCTCATTTAGAAATAGCAAAAGATGTATGTAATCTTAAATTAGAAAATATAAAAAAAATAAACGGAAGAAACAAAATAGAAAGCAGTCAAATTCTTTCCAGAAGAAAATATAACATATCATCAAAATACACAAGAATTTCCATATTTGCCAAAAAGATATATTATTAGTAACCAAATTGCAGTTAAACAGCGTAAAGAAGTTTATAAAGAAAATTCACAAAAGGCAAAACGCTCATATGTATAGGAATAAATATAAATAAAAAGAATGTAGATACAGGATATAATAGGCAAGAAATAAATGATATACTTTTAAATCCGGATGGAAGAGTATCTCAACCGGAAAATGGAACAGTTATGAAACATATTATTAGACAAAAACAAATAAACACAGGAGCTATACCAAAAACTCCTTTGGATCAAGTAAACAATACAAAAGGAAAAAATAACGAAAAGAACGACAGATTAAATCTAACAGAGACAGACAAGGACGAACAAACTTTGATAAAGAACTTTTATGAAGATTTTACAAAATAACCAAGACATACAATGACAAAAATAATAGAACTAATTCGGACGTATGAAAAAACCAGCCAATATAGAGACCTGGACTCACTAGAATTTTACTAAACATTCTATAGACAGGGGAACCCTAAAAACATGAAAATCATTCAGTGGAATATAAGAAGTATCAATACTAACTATCATTATTTGGTTAACTTAATACAAAAAAATATTCCACATGTTATTATTTTGAACGACACATGGCTTAAGCAACATCAAAAAATAATATTAAAAATTATAACATTATTAGACAAGATCGACAAGACGGATATGGTGGCATAGCCACGGTTATACGTAAAGATATAATATACAGATATTTAAAAATAAATATAGGGGATAATCTAGAGAATTGTCAGAATTTAGTAGTTAGATGGGATCTATATCCATCCCAATGACGAGGCATGCAAAGAGCCAATAGACTACTCAGAGAGGAACTGAGAGCCATCCGAGACAGACAATGGACTACCCGTCTAGAAGAATTGAATACTGAAGACCAGTCTGCATAGCGACTGCAGAAGATAGTAAGGAAGAGACATCGACAGCCATGCTCGCCAATACACGGCTAACAAGGAATCGTCTTCACTGACCTGGAAAAAGCAGAAGCGTTTGCGGACAACTTCGAAAGGCAGTGCAGAGAGAATGACGTCTTGTTCACGGACGAGGTAGAAGAAATCAAGACACAGGGGGAAAGAACGGTACGAAGACTAAGGCGAGGAACCGAAAACGCACTCCCCTGGCCCCAGCATCTCCCGAGGAAGTGAAAGACATCCTAAGACGTCTATCCACTCGAAAACATCATAAATGCTATACTCAGATTGCAGCATTTCCCGTACCCGTTGAAAGAGGCAACGGTTATCCACATACCGAAGCTGAAGAAAAACCACCTATTTCCAGATAATCATAGCTTACTACCTTCCATAACCAAAGTGGTGGAGTGTCATTCTGGAAAGACTCGATGATCAAACCAGAGAGCTAGGAATCTTTTCGGATGAACAATTCGGTTTTAGATCAGAGCACTCAACAGAGCTACAAGTCCTGAGGGTTGTAGACTTTGCGACCGAAGGCTTCAACCTCGGCAAAGGATACATCACCGGTGCTATCTCCAAGGCGACAGAGTTTGGCACGACGGACTCCTGGACAAGATGAGCGATTTTGGCTACACAAAACCAATGGTACGATTAATCCAGTCTTTGCTGGCCAACAGGCGATGCTGTTGCAGAGTAGGAGACGAACTCTCAACAGTTCGACTACTGGAAGCAGGGGTCCCGCAAGGCTCTGCTGGCAAGATGAACCAGCCAAGCACATGTCACCAGATATTTGCAGCAACAGGCTGATAGACTAGAGGAGTGGGTCAACCTGTGGAAGATCAGTATAAACCCTGGCAAAGTCAGGCTATACTGTTCACCCGGAGGTTCGGCCAACCAGAAGGCAACGTCATCTTCACGAGGCGAAGCTTTTACTCCAGGGCACTCAACCCGGGAGGGGGCATGGGAGGGGAAAGAATCAACAATTAAACGTTGGTTTGCTGACTTCATACGTGATCGTGGAAACATCGATGATGCAGAACGCAGTGGACGTTCAAATGAGACAGTTACATAAAAAAAATAAAAAAAAATCACAAAATCTTTTTGAATGATCGAAAAGTGAAGTTGCGTGAGTTAGCTGACAGTGAAAAAATGAAAAAAACGTGTTTGTTTTATATTGCATGAGCATTTGACTATTATTTTGGGATGTGCTTGGTGCAATATCTATCGACTATCGTGAGAAGGCATACGCCTTCGTGTCACCGTGTCACAAGTCAATCGAAACAATGGCAAAACTACATGAACTTCGAATTGCTCCTATATCCACCGTATTTGCCAGATTTGGCTTCCAGTGACTACTGGCTGTTCGCAGACCTCACCAGTAAGATATTTCGCTCGAATGGAGAGGTTATTGCTAAAACTATTTTGAGGCGAAAGATAAATCGTTCTACAAAAGTGGTATTGAAATATTAGAGCGGCGCTAGAGATTACGTTGATGAATAAAGCCAATTTTGAACAAAAAAAGGCGCTTCCTTCCTTAGGCCCGGGACTTTTTAGCCCATGTTATTCAAAATGTTCTCTTCGGACCCCCTGACAGTCAAACAGTCTATCTGTGAAATCATTTCTAACATTTTAGAATGTTTCTGGGAATATTGTTTTTCGTTCCTATAGTAACTGGGCATACATACGTTGGATATAATCCAACGCCCTTCGTGGTATTAGCCAGGGGAGTAGTTGTTTTCTCATAGGTGTCAGTCCATCAACCTACTGTGTAGGTGAGATGAGACTGGCCTGAACGATTTGTTCATTTAGATAATTTGATATTGTTTTTGTAGTTTCATTGTATTTCTTTGCCGTATCTATAGGGTGTCCTATCGTCATATACAGATTAATGGGGAAGAAAAGTTTCGACCTTCTACTTCTTTATCTTTTCACAAAAAATGTAGATATCTTCCAAAAAAAAGGAAAGCAATTAATATCAAAATAAACTCTTCATAGATGTGTAGATCATACAAAGAAATAACTTTCAGACATGAATTGGAGAAAAAGCTCTTGAAATAACTTCTTTTTTATACAAATTGAGTTACACGAAAGAAGAAATAATTTCGAAACAACTACTTTTATATGAACATTGAATTATGCGAATCACTTTTTTCCTATTCAGTTTGCAGTTACTCCAAACATTCCTTATGGAATTCAATCAGATATCATTCACACGATTGCTAAACAATATAGTATCAGAAACAGATAAAATTTCACTCACATACGGAACACTGTCATACCCAATGCCGGACATCCGTTCTTTCGGAATAAGACGCTTGTCTCATTGCCTGTTCACCACCAATCTGAATAACATTACAAGATGAAGCTCCTAATTAATTCATGAAATGACGACTTTATGTCACAAGTTATTTAAATCTACTCATATCATCGATGACAGTACGTGATGACATTCATTCGATTATTGTTAACATTGAAAGGGGTATATTTTTAGGAGAGACTATTTTTTGGAAAAAAAGGTTTCAGCTTCCTACTTCTCCACTTTTCTCTGGAAGATTCTATTAAAAACTATTGAACACACCCGATGAAACACGTGTTGCGGTTTTGTAAACTATTTTGTGAAAAGCTCCCTCAAAATGTTTTTAAGTCATTGATTTTCATCAAGTATCGGTCAATTCAATCACATATCTAAACTGCTTGACTATCAAGACTGTGTACTATACCTTGGATGAGCTTTGCATTTAAGATAATCTGTGACAGTCCAATAAATAATTTTGAAATGAATCATGAATTACTTAAGTTTGAGATGTATTAATTTTAAATTCAACTGCGATATAGATGTATTAATTTTAAATTCAAGTGCGATATAGATGTATATCAACAAATAAATGTATAAGTTTCAATATTCAATCAGAAAGTGAACTCACCTAACCCTAGATATTCGAACACAAGTCTCTGCAACAGTTCGAGACAGAAGGAATCGGCCAAATTCTCAAATCGAAAATTAATACGTGACAAGACTGAAGGAAGGAAAATTTCCACATCTCTGATGTTGCAGTATTAAATATTGCAAATCAAATTTTCAACACGTGAGAGACCATGTAAACGAGGTCACAGAAGTGGGAGAGATCATATAAATGTACCAATATCGTTCATTAAGGGGAGTTGATTCATTTAGAGTTAGAATTAGAGTTGCAGTTAGATGGCCATGTAGCTATATATAGAGAAAGGGTAGATTTGAGAACTAAGATGAACCAATTGGCGTGGTGGTAGTGCGCCCGACTCTCGATCGGAAGGTCGTGGGTTCGAATACGGCCTCGACCACATATTTTTTTCGAAAGAATTTATCTGGTTGAAGTTGGGGTGATTCTGCAACCGTATTAGGAATCACACGCTAAAAGGTAAGACCTCGTTAGTCCTTAGCTCGCACAAGTTTCTCAACTTCTGCATGTTGTCGTTCGTATGGGGGTGACAGCTGATTAACGGAAAAACATACAGAACAGAAATTGAATTGAGATTCGATTGGGGATTCCTAAAAAGTGCAGAAAGTAGAAAGTTATTGTTGATAAATCCGAAAAGTTGTCGACTGTCTCAGCGAAATGTGTAAGTATAAGCTGATATACATATTTTATATAATTAATACTCATGTGAATTGTCTCATGCTTCATGTAACTGAACGAATTTGTGTCCTCCCCGATTTGTGCAACAATGTAACATATAATATAACCATATCTATTAAACAAAATAAAATAATAAAAATATTTGCTATTCCTAACCAAGAGACACGTCCCACTTATTGAAGAGCTGTGCGAACTGCTGTATAAAGTTTGACTTTTTAAAATTTATAAAATGACGTTGGTATTATCATTTATCCAACCGTATATAGCAGGATCGTCATAAATCATCTAATTGGGATGACAAACTAATGCATCAAAGAAGTCACAATCTATCTCCATAGATATTCATTGGAGTCTTCAACCGTCTTTTTTATTCGTGTAGATATTCTCTTAAAATATTATTTGGTGAATTTTCGCCTTTGGTAAGTGCCTGGGTGGTTCATCGGTGTCCAACCAGTGTTCTGAATGTTTCCTGTCTCACGTGACGATCCGATCCAAAAAAAGATCATTTTGATTGCACAAAATCAAAGAAGAAAGGACCTCGAAACGTGACAATTTCTGTCAATCCTTCAAATCCTGAGGCACCTACTTTTCTCGAGTTGTTTGACCTATCCAATACGTGTTAAACCATCAAAAACCGTGTTGGAGCTGACGCCCCGTTCTGACAAACACGCACCGTTTCTGCGTCGACCTTGGTGGAGACTGGCCCCTGGGGCCGAGTTTATTCTGGATTGATAGTGACAATCCCTCCGTAGTAAATGGTGGACTGGGCGCTGAACTGTAACTCCTTATTGGGAACTGGAAATCCAAGACTGGTTGCGGCTATATTAGAATTCAGAGTAGGACCTCGACGTATGTTATTCCTAGATCTCGGGCGGAAGGGAATAATCGTTTACAGAAATCATGAAATCCATTTTTTTAATTTTTTGTAAGGTCAATCGAGTTAGTGCTCTAATGCGCTTGACCCCAACAAAATTTTCCAGAAAAGGAAAAAATTTATTATTCCAAAATGCAGCCTTACGTTTGGAAATTGCGTCCGAGCATTCCTGATTCCACCATGGATGTTGAGCTTATTAGGAATAGCAACATTCGCAGCCCCTAAAATGTAACTTTCCAACTCTGCATATGGAATATGTCGATGCGAAATAGTCGTTTCCAAATACGAAGAATATTTATTCCAGTCAGCTTTACGAATATTATACAGCATTCGTTGTGTTTCAGTAGAAACGGTTTCCTGGATGTCTGTCTAAAATGAGCAAATAACTGGGAAATGATCACTCATGTCTGCATCAGGTATGGGGTTCCACGGAAACGAAATCAAAGAAGAACAAATGGCAACGAGGTTATATAAAATGATTCCGTTGCGATTGATACCCCAGGCTAGGTGTTGACCATTGAGGTCTCCAAGTAAAAGAAATGGTTTACAAGATGATTGTATCATCTGGAGTAATATATTCGCCAGCAGAGGGGTATCAGGGGCCAAGTAAATTGTGAATGAACTGAACCCATCTAATTCTATCCCCAAAACGTGCATTTTACGAGGGAGCTGAATATGAGACAAATCTAGAATATTATATGCCAGTTGAGACCGAACAAATAAAGCTACCTCGCCTATACCATCATCCCTATCCTGTCTCATGGAATGATAACCGCCAATGGAAACGCATTGTTCCTCCTTTAACCAGGTTTCATTTAGAGCTATATTACCAATATTGTAGTCTCTGATATGGGACACTAAAGTATCTCGATTACTAAAGTAACTCCTCATGGTCCAGTGTAGAATATTAATGCCCCTTGAATCGAAAATGAAGTAATTTATAAACTTGTATTGAGAAGTCAGGAGGGTCCCCATGATCAAGAGTCATTCGATTGGATATATCAGTTATGTCGAATGAAAATAAAAGAAAATTGTTGCCAGAAAAATAAAATCCTGGCTGGTTATCCCAGAAGGTTGCTGCCTAATTAAAAAAAATGAGAAGAAGTCGAAGTTATTCGAACAATCAAAAGAATGAACAGGATAATCGTGTAAATACCAGAAGCAAATCGAGAAGTGAGTAAAAATAACTATAAAAATCTCTCTGAAATTGATAAAAAACTGCAAACAGGTTACTTCTTACTTGGATGTTGACTATAAGTCGTACATTTGGAATTAATAAAATTGTCAAAAATGTTTTATTAAAGGAGCAAATTTTTGGTTAATCAGATCATCAATATTGTCAGAAGGAGCTGAGGTTAGATTAGGAGAGAAAGAAGTAGAAGCAGTTTGGGGTTCAGGTAAACTTTGAAAAAATGGGATGGCGAGGAGTTGGAAACAAGAGACTGCAAATTATGAGTGGTATTATAAGATGGAACTCTGGTAGGTTGAGGGAATTGGGCCTCATTATGTGCTATCACATCATATGCTGGTGACAGTCTCTCAATGGTATTTGATTTGTTTTTCATCAGTTCGGACTTCCATTGTTTAATATTGTATAAAATGATTTGAAATCCCTGAAATAACCAATACAATTGAAAATTAAAAGAATAGCTGAAAATAACAAATACATTAAGCAAAAACCCCTGAAATGAATTTATAGTGAAATAAAATACAAGTAAAAAATTGAACAATTCAAACAAAACAAAATCAATGAAATTGAAAATCAAGCGATTTTAAGCCACGTCACGACGTTTCGATTGTTAATATCCACAATCGTCTTCGGGTGATGAATTGTACTGATAAAGGAATTGCCAGTGTCGAAATCTACGACCTGGCCTATGAAGAGGTTGAGTCAAGAGATGCCGTGTGTTCCCACAATATGAACTAGGTACATGTCCCAACCAAGAACTAGAGCAATATATTTCAAAAATTGTGGTCAATTTCAACACCAACACAGTTGATACTGATGAAGCAAGAGCCATTTTTCCAGGTACATCTACAAATCAGAATATGCTATCCAGAAATTCATCAGTTGTACACAATACCAATGAACCTGTTGCTTCCACGTCTACAGTCCATATTCAAGTTCCGAATAATAATGCCATTGAACCTATTATATCCACGTCTACTTCCGGAGTCCTCTTGCCACTGTTTCTAATGTATTTTCACCAGAATCAGTGAATCCGTTGCCAGAAGCTCCACCAAGAAAAATCAGCCAACGGAACAGGTGCAAAATAAAATCTGTTGTGCTTACTGACACGAATATTAAAGACGAAATAGCTGCTATAGACGCTGATAGGAAGCCTATGCAAATAGCAAATAGAATGAAAAGTGGGGTCAATGCCTAGTATACACGTAGATTGTACTGGAGGCAAGCTGCAATACGTTTGCCATAATTACCTATCAGATCAGATTGAGATTTTTGACTGATTTATATGATTGATCTCAAAATGATGCCATAATTACTTATTAGAAATAATTAGGTACTTGCTATAAAAATGTTAAATTATGTTGTTTTTGTTGGTACTGATGTTCTGAAAGATGATTACATACTTTCCACAAGAAGAAAATGTTTGTTTTATCTGTTATAGATGATTATAATGCTATTTTATATTAGTCAAATAGTCTGAATACAAAGTTGTCACAAGTAACCTCAGTAACTGTAACAACTCATCTCGATGATAGGATATATTGCCTCATTGATCTTATGGTAACATTTTAAATTTGAAATTCCAATTTTCTATATGATTTGATAATTTATTCTATAATATAGAGCTTAATGCATTAGGAAAATTTCTGGAATCTGAACCATGAAAAATGATTGGACAAAGTCATGTTAATCTTGTGCTATTTAACCCACTGGAAAACAACTACTTCCCTAGTTGAAACAATGGAGGTTATCGAACTACATCCTACCGACATTTGTATAAATTTCCTGCAATACTTGCAGATGCTTCCTGTTAGATCTCTCCAAGAAAAATGAGAATTGATTCTCAGAAAAACCAGTTTGTAGGTGACCACTCGACTGATTTTAGTCCTGATGTGAATAAGAGGCTTCTGCAAATATTTTCTCTCTCTCTCTCTCTCTCTCTCTCTATA
>WOGR01005918.1:0-13453 GCA_015342045.1 Leptinotarsa lineolata | reverse complement strand
AACTTTCATTTTTTTTGTCTTTATCTTGGTTTTTCTAGTCGAGGTTCGACATTCTCGAGTTGAGAGATAGAAAAATTCAATGAAAAGTGAGAAAACATTGGTTGGTTGATAACATTTCTTTCATAATCAAAACAAAAAGATCGGACAAAAAAAGTTTTCCGATCCTGCCAGGATTCGAACCTGGAATCTTCTGATCCGTAGTCAGACGCGTTATCCGTTGCGCCACAGGACCGTTGTATAAAGGCGTTCACAGAAATAAACTGGTTTAAACGTGAAGCCAGTGCCAGATGTTCGTTGATACATTGAAATAACTGATTTATATTAATAGAAAGCTTTTGTAGTTTGCTTAAAACATATCGTCGTATATATCATTTATACTCGAAGCTGGGTATATTAGTAACGATAACGACTAACTTGAATTATAAACGTGAAATAGAGTCCATACTTCAAATGAGTTCTTAGCTAAGACAAAAACGTATCCCCCTGATCTCTGAGCTATCATCTACATTTTTTTTCTGATTGATTCGGCCGTTGATGAAGATCCAGAGTAATTTCATAAACTACACCTTTCGATCTGATCTTCACAAACTTTATTTTCAAAAAATATATCAATATATAGTTTGTGAAAATCAGATCGCAAGGTGTAGTTTATGACATTATCTTTCTCTCTCTTTCTCTCTCTCTCTCTCTCGCTCTCATCGTCTTCTAACGAACACACATTTAGTGGGCGGGACCATAACGGAATTCAGAAAGCTCTTCCTACATTTGACAAGGTGTACTCATAAACATATAAATCATAGAGGTATATTGCTTTTTGTTAATTCCATCTATAAGTTTCCAAACTTCAAATCAATTGTTTGACGATAATTTTTTTAGGCACTTTTAACGTTCGACGAAACTTGATAACTACAATAGGAACTAATATTTAGAATTTGTGATTCGCATAATTCAACGCACTGCAGGATATGTTTATCGCAGAACATAAGATAATACATACTAAAACTATGTCCATCCAACAAACAAAGTAACCCAAACAATGTGTGATTAAAGCATGATCACGATGTGTGATTAAAGCATGCACATTTGCATCTATTGGGTAAAATAAACAAGCCTCTCTATACGCTGTTCAATCAGATTCAACTGCAATTGGCTAGCGGAATTCATTCAGGTATATCGTATTAACGTCTGTGGTTTATATATACATATACAGTGACTTTTAAAAATTTTTGAAACTCATTTATTATCCATTTGTCAGAAAATTTCATTTCTGATAAAAATTGGTGCATTGCGGGAAACTTGGATTTGAGTTGTCAAAATTCTGAATTTCCGAACGATGTACAGGGAGAACAAAAAATAAAAATTTTGACCAAGAGTAAACTACCCTTATTATCGACATTATCAAAAAAGTTTATTTAGAAAAGTTGTTTAAACTTAAAACAATATTCAGATTTGAAATCACACCCACCTATGTAACAAAACAAAAAAATCCATTTTATTATGGTTCTAGCCTCATAAAGAGTACTAGTATCTCATATACACCTTGGGCACCTCCCTTATTTTACTATAATAATATTTCAATGTGAAATTTATTCAGTCCAATTTATTATTCAAATTAGTATCGATGTTTGTTGAAAATGGTTTAAATTTTTACTAGTTTTTTGGTGCAAAATTGATATTTCACTCTGTATACATGTCCATATGTAAGTATGATTTAATGACGAGAAATAATTTCAATTTCTCATTGAATCAGGTTAGGCTATTACTTGAATTTTAAGTATATTGATATTATAATGTCATTAATATAATTTTTATTAATATTTTTGTGTATGTACATACATTATAGCTACCATAAGGTAAATGTTACTTTTGTAAGATAAAGTATCTATAATTTTCATATTTTTCAGATTGTCGAAGGTGAATATACCCAAAAAGGTCGATAAAAAACTGAATTTCCTCCACAAAAATAGACTTTAGTTAAATAATGATAGTAATAATATCTATGCACAAAATTAGTATTATAATTTTCAAGCCACGTTTCACATAAAAGAATATTACGTGCTTGATGGTTAGATTTTCATGATACTATCAATAGTATACGTCTAACGCACATCAAACACTGAGTGTCCGTCCGACAAGACAGGAGGAGCCTACTCTCCGCTGACGTATGGGTGGGAGAAAGGGAAGCTAGACAAACTGGCGCCGTTACGTGATAGGTAACGAAGCGGTTTACTCTCCCGTAGAAAGCTATCACTTCAAAAATGAAATTCCGGTCGTTCCTTAGCGCTACTCTGTACAGGAAAATCACGTGTACTAGGCACGATAATGTTTTGAAGCACTCTATTGCTTAGATGGACTGAGTATATATAGCAGATGATCACTACATTAGCAACATCCCATGGTAAATAAAAAAAATATATATTCAATTACTTTTCAACAGACCTCAAATTCAATTCGAATATATATCGATTCAATTATGTTTCATTGAGTTCTGGTGTTAAAGAGCACCGCTTGTGTTGAACTCATTCCACACCGAAGGTTCCAGTTTCATCTTCCATATCCAGTTACCATTAGGTAAATTTTTCAGCAATTCAACAATCAACGAGAGTAAAAAAACAACCTTCCTTTGAAATCTATATGCAGGCTCCAGAAATTTCATATATTCATCCAAAAATTTTTCCATTATGAGGAGCTCACTCTTCAGTAAAATTTCTGAAGGATCCTACCAGAATTGGTGAGACACTACTTCAGTTCTCGGTTGCTATTATCAGTTTATGGTATAATGATAATGATAATAAAATTTATTCACCTAGTATGATAATCCTTTTCTCGGAAGTCCATAGAAACTTCTCCGATTTTGATGATTCTACCCGCCAGGGGGTACTTTTTTTGGATAGGAATTACATATTAAAATTGGATTCCTTCACAACAAAAACCATTTTCATTCTATGAATGAAATCACTTGTGGATATCGATCAAAATACCTCAAGGGTATTTCTCTACCGTTATTACACGATTATATTTGGCTCCCCGTTTATACAGATACGAAGCCACTTTATATAGCGCCCTGTCGGTATTTTGATATTTACGTTTTCCTTAATGCTATCAGAAGTTCTTAAGACATTTCAAGAATAGAAGTAATCCCCTGAAAATCGCGTAATATGCTTATATAACGGTTTGTTATCGTCTCTCTCGGCAAATGGTGGAAAATTATTTCGAGAGCACCTTATGATTGAGAATAAGAAACGATATACAGGGTATACTGTTTGATGAACGGTTTGATCAATAATAATATAAAGTGGTTTATTTAATGAATTTTTGAAAACAAAAATTATATTCATCTGTAAGAACACTTAGAATGTCAAAGCTTTTCTCGTAAATGACATTTTGTATCAATACTCTTTCATACAGAGCAAACATAAAGGTTCCCATTTTCTGACATCTGAATGGGACTAGACATCAAATCGGAGAAAATTAACATAAAAAACATCCTTTCAGTATTTTTTATGAAAAAAATTAGATTAAAATGTGACGTTGTTGGTCATCGAATGAACGCTATCAACTTGTTTTTTAACAAATAGAAAAGAAAGGTTTGGATACCTCTTTTGATGAGTGATATGATGAGCACTTTTACATTTTTATTCTTGATGATACTGAAATATATTTGAAAATTGATTCCATACATTTTGGAATGTTTCTGAGGTAATTTTTCAAATTTCACTATTGGACCCTTGATTCGTGGAATAAATAACCTGAGAATAATTCAACATATGCCAGACCATTTATTCAAGGAAAAAATAGACAGTATAGTCAAATCAGTAGGAGTTTTCAATGATGTTACGTTTCAGAAAAATGGGGCACCTCCTCATTATGACAGGTGGTCCCCTACATTTATTTTTCGGAATTCGTGAAATCTGACTAATACGTTACAAAACTACAGTCCATTTCAGAACCCTTGGGTTCTGGAATGTGTCTGTGAAAATTTCATGTATCTTTAAAATTTTAACGTATATTCAAATTATGAAAAATGAGAATTGAAACCGTATGTTTTTATACCACTTGTATTTGTAACTAACTGCAGTTTCGTCCTGTAAGGACATTTTCAAACGAATATAATAAACTGAAAACTGAAACAACAATGTTGACCCTTATACCCGTATATCTATACACCACTGTAGGTAATAACAGACGGTCCTTAACTTAACTGAGTGCCCGAGTTTTATTTACCTATGACAAATGGGTGCGCTAATTCGAAAATCGGTGAGTAAACTAGATCGATTTGGTCATTCAGCAGGTTATATCCGCAATGCTTGTGATTATGAATTTCCAAATAATTGAGTTTCTAACCTTGGCTTGCATAGTGCAAAATTTACGTATCGTTCACAATTGGGACCTTGTGGTTGCATTCCAAGGAACGGTTTGAAAATCATTTTTACCTAGTTTGAAGGACCTTTCATGTTCAGCATACCGTTTTGAGAAATTTTGGCCACATTGTCCCACATAAACACTATTATACTCCGGAAACTCAAGCTTATAAATTCCAGATTTCTCCATCTTGTCCACTTTATCTTTGGCATTAAAAGAGAAATTAGATAACCTGGCATGTGACTTGAATGCCACTTCCACATTGTTTTCTCTGAAAAAACCCGCAATTGTATAAAAGCATAGGAACGGATACAACCATCAATTTATATTTAAATTCATGTATTGTTGATTATGAACTTGTTTCTTTTGAACGATTGAAATTGATGTCAAAAAAACCATGAGTAACTTTTCAAGAATCCAAAAACTGGAAACAGTTTGGTAAATATTTGATAGCATAACGAAAACAATTTTAGATTCGTTTTTCCACAGTTTGTCGATTTTTGAGTTCACAAAAAAAGTTCACATTTTATCCAGCTTCAAGATCAAATTAATTGCTTCAATTAGTTTTGTTGAGGCCCCCCAAATAAATATGAACGCGAATATTTTTTTCCGAAATTTTTTGAAATATCTGTCAAACATTTTGCGAAATCTTCCAAACTATCACTCTGGTAACTTTTCGATAGTTAATGGAATAAAACGTCAGAAAGACAGACAAAAATGACAAAATTTGAGAAAAAATAGCAAAAGTTTCAAGAAAGGAATTGAATTACTGAAAATTGAAAAATTGAACGTAGTATTAACTTTCTTTTTAATTAATGCTTCTTCTTCAATTAGGTTACCTATGTCGAAGAGAACTAAAATCATATCAAAAAAATGTAATTTTCAGTTGCGTGTTTCTAATGCGTACGATTTTTCAAATTTGGGCTGAAACTTGCATAAACCTTAGTGGGGCATGAAATTTTTCCAAAGTAAACGAAATATTATTTTTGTATAGGTTCATATTCTCCAAAACACTTCGAATAAACTGATATTTAGAAAACCGGTGACCTTGAATAAAAAATTGACTGATTATTTTTGATTTTTACACCCCTGGTGTAGATAATTGACCTTCACATTTTACCGTTTTATTTCAATCTTCAGAGAATTACAATATTACTGTACAAGTGATTTTTCTCTGATGTAAACTTAAAAATGAAACCTATGAAGGTAAAAATAAAAGTGCTGGTGCAGCTAGAATAAGATGAAAACCGAAACAGTCAAATTCAAATAAGAAATACATTCACATACATGAATTTTATTCAATTGTCATATTTTGTTCTGGAGAAAACTAATTCAACGTTTCAGATTGAAGTTTCCATCGAATACAAAGTTGTGGGTGTGATCGAACACGAATGAAAGGTCGAAGTGGGTTGTGGTTGACTTCGAACAAGAAAAGTTGTGCGGTGTATGCATTCCAAGAGGTCTTATATTCAGTCGTTATCGTTGTTAATAATAACAGAGGTGGAATTGAAGATGATATTTGGTTTAGAGGGATAACATTTTATCTTACGCTCAACTATTTTATGACGTTACATTATATTTGTGATGATTTGGCATTTTTCAACTCCATACATATACTATAATAACAACTTATTTCAATTCGGATTGTAATCACATACAGAAGAATAAATAAGTGAAAATTTATGTAAATGCACTTACTCATATACATACATTAAATTCATAAGTTCATATATACATTTATATATAGATGTATACTGTTACGTTTTCCCCGTGGGCCTGACAATAATTGACTACACTGTGCAATTAAACTTGATTTCATTCCACTGCTACACTGACAATACAACACAAACAATCAAACTGAAACTTCAGAAACTCCAACTGAAATACTCAAATGTCTATCGTCTTATTAGATCACTTCGTACCGCACTTCCAACTAAACTTCCTCGATCTGCTTGTGGGTAGTGTTTATATATCGTATTGAAAGTCTCTGGAAGCCGATAGGGAAGTCGTTGAAAGTCTCTCGAAACGACGTGATATCTAGAACGATCGCGAAGTTTTGTGTACCTACTACCTATACATAACAACCAATTTTTTAATTTTTATAACAGTGATTGGAAGACAACAAGCTTTCAAAAAAATCGTTCAACGACAAGTGCAACAAGGAGGGTGGCAGAGCAAATATTTGCGGGTCTTGAAAGAAGTAATCATGTGGGTATTACTCGCTGCAATTTGTCTAAAGCTTTTGATTGTGTCTCTCATGATATCCTTCTTGAAAAACTCAGCTACTACGAAGTCAGATGTATCACTCTCACACTTAGTAAATCATATTTGACAAATCGTTTCCAAGCTGTATTATTTAACAACAAATTGTCCAGCTTTATAGACGTTAAATTTGGTGTCCTACACGGTTCGGTCCTGGGCCCACTGTTGTTTGTGATCTATATTAATGATCTTCCTTTCTTCTTGTTCCAAAATGAAAGTGTTTCATATGCAGATACGCTAATTTATTCCCATGAGGAATATGATTCCCTAGAAACTGTATCGGAAGAAATTGAAGAGGAAGCTAAACAATGCTTCTTAGCTAACAAGCTAAAATTAAACAACAATGAATCACAAAACTTGATTATCTCTACCAGTCTACCAGGAAACCCATTACAGAGGATGACAATGTGAAGCTTCTAGGTTTATTTTTGGACGATAAGCTAATCTAGACGGAGCACATCAGGCAACTAAATTTGAAACTGTCGGGCTCTTTTTTCAGTATGTGACAATTCAGTCATTTCACAAATATAAGCTACCTGGATCAGTTTATTTTTCTTTATTCCATTCTCATCTTAATTATGGAATTGCCGTTTGGGGAAACTCATCTGCAGTTTCTAGCGTTTTCCGACAACGAAAAAAAACTATTAGAATTTTGTGCAATGCGAAATATAGAGAAACCTACCAGACCACACTTTGAAAATTCAAAAATTATGACTATTCTCATTTGAAATACTTTGATTGAAATTCACAAAAGAATTCTTATATTAATAACACAATCAGACATTCACCAGCACAACACCAGAGGTGCAGATATAATAAGAGGACCAAGACATAGGCTCAGTAAATCCCATAATAATTCACTGAATTTGAATTGAACGAATATAATATTCTCCTACTGAAAGTCAGAAAATTGGGGAATTTCGCTTTTAATAAAACAATGAATTTATTTTTTCTCGAAAACCCCTCTTGAGGAATATATGAAATGTGTAAAGCAAGGCGTGTAACTATGTAACTCAGGGAATCATAACTTGTCAATAATTTTGCAATGATTCAAATAATTGAATATGTGGTTGTCCACTTATGCTCAAGTTCGTGTTTGTGATGTCCAATGTCTGGAATAACATATTAATATATTATTCTATTCATGTTATTGATACATTTACACATATTTTTACAAAATACCTTTTTTACTTCTTTTTAACTACTATTTCACCATTTTTTAAGGTGACCTGTCATAAATGTTTTTTGTGTACATAACATGATTAATAGAGTATCTATCTATCTATGTATCATCTTTTTCTTCTTGAATTATGTAATGACTATTGGGACACTTATCTTTTTTAATGCACAATATATTTGTTTGAAAAAATCAATTTCAAACTTATTCGAATATATTTTTGTTAGCCCTCTTTCTACAGCGACACAATATGTCAAATGGGGTTGGTCTAACGGAATATTCCAGTAAAAATAGTGTAGGTAAAATGAAAAATATTTTACTGAGTATATACTATAAAATAAAATTTTGAATATTATTTCTCATCTCATGTATATATGCTTAATGCATTTCTACGTCAAGTTTGATTCAGTGATTCAGCTCATATTCAATATCCATCATTAGCGATATTATTTACAGTAATTCAGTTGGCTATATATGCAAGAAGAGTGAAACCAACTTCAACTAAACTCCCCTAAGACAGATTTTTGGACCAAAAAAATTATTATTTTCCTTTCGGTCTTTCTTCTACCTTCTTAGTCATGTCAGTAGTTTCAGAGCACCATTCATTATTATTGGTCTACTCATTTTCACCTTTGTTTTCATGAAGTATGACAATTCTCTGATTATTTGCATGGAAGGCTCTATTCATTTTCATCATTCTTTCATTAATTCCGATAATCCGCCTCCCATATTAAATAACACTACTCTTAAAATTACTTGAAGCCAGATACTTTTTCAAACTCCATATCTTCTTTAAAGTATTTAGTTGTGTTACATTTTGTATGAATCATTTTGTTTATCTCACTTAAAGAAAACACACACGTCTTCTACCGTTCGCTATTCTACTCGTATAACGAATGGATTCTTGTGTATCCTCGACCGAGGCAACTGAGTCAGCGTACTCAGTCACGTATAACCCGCATGACGTGCATCTATCTATACCCACTTCGGTCAATGATATTATAGCAATATTCTCATACACTAAACTTACACTTAGCATTCTGTTTATAGGCTTCTTACCAATTTTCAATATTGAAGTGATAACTTTTTATGGAAGGGTACATTGCTCAGTAACGTAACGCATAACGGCGCCAGTATGTCTAGCTTCCCTTTCTCCTCACTCTAACACAGAGCGCTAGCTGTATTGTGGACAAAAAGGTATCAATGGAGAAGATGAACAAATAATATATTCATATACAAAAAAAATTGTGAATTAGTAAAATTGGAGAAAAATGGCAATCGTTGGCAATATTGGCGGACATTTGTATATGTAAGCATGTACACCTCCGCTTAAAAGGACGCCATCAATGGGATCGGCAGAAAGTTGAAACCTTGAAAGACTCTCTCTATTGTTGATTAGTCAATGTTTCCTTATGTTTTCTTAATTTTCAACCATCCTCAATATAGAAAATGAATAAATAAAGATTAGCAGAGAATCTGCTCAAATGTGAAAAGATTGTGGAAGATTAAAAAAAAACAGAACACATGAAGGAACTCTTACCTTGTCTGTCCAAAATAAACAAGGATCTACACGGCGGTCCAGCCAATCTTCGATATTTTCCACAAAAATGAATACTTCCTGCAGGTTCCACTGCAAGGCATGTACATGAAACCAGAGCTCAAAACAAAGCATTTGTGATCCAATACCATACAGCTTTGTTTGAACCTGCTATAGGCGTCATCATTGGTGCTATGCTGATCCACAAATGCATTATTGCACTAAACTATTTTTTAAAGACAAGCATGCAATTCTCACATTTTTTATTCATCGACCCATATATGTCAACGTATTAGCAAGCAGCCCCGTTATGTCGAATTCCACAATGAGGCTACACCCTGTATAATCACTTGATGCAGTATATTCCCTTGTTTTCCTCCCTCATAATAAAGGCGTGCGTCCGTCATTTTCTATTCCGTATGCTTTCCCAAAGAGCCTCAATCAATATTTGAGTAACCTGCAGGATGTATGTGTGTGTGTGTGTGAAATATGCATAGAGGGGAAGATGTGTGAAATGTTACTTTATTACGGAATGGAGGCACAGAACTAAAGGAGCGGCAAAGTGAATCTACTCTATTATGAAGAGACATCCGTAAGTGAATTAATTATTCAATTTCGACGTGTATATTCTTACTTAGAGGGGAAAATTATTAGATGGTATATAATTTGTTTGAATCGAGTTTGGAATGTCTACCTGCCAAAAATGGGATCAAATATTTGTAGTAGGTCATTTATTATACCTAGTTCTATTTATCTATTTGAGATATGAGACTCTGAATACACAGAATCTATAACCAGCAAGAATACAATATCATATCACACAAATATGCCTTTCTGCCTACCCTTGACATAGGCCTCATCATTGCTGCTGTGCTGATCCACAAATGCATTATTGGGCTCAACTATCCTATAAGGACAAGCCTGAGTATTAGTAAGCATGCTATTCTCCCATCTAGGTGATTGTTGTTCAAGTATTAATTTCAGGTTTTTGTTAGTATTCTACAATCTAGGTTATCATTCATGATAATTTTTTGATTATTGAACCATATATGTCAACTTCATTAGCAAACAGCATTCTATGATTGTAACCCGACTATTCTAATTGTCCTTTTGCATAACTTTAAATATAGGTTAAATTTGTGTGTTTTTTTTGTATCTTGTATTCTGTCTCCTAGGCTAGGCGCAAATTGAGCGCGCGTGAGCTGACCTGCCCGATACACGCGTAGCGTGGATGACCCGCAAATTGAACGCATTTTCGAACTGACAATCGTACCGCTATATCCGACCAAGTTCAAAAATCATTGCTTTTATTGAGTGTGAAATCAGATTCATTAAACTCTTTGTATGCCCTCACAGCCTCAATCAACTTTTCCTCAACCATTACTTTGAGTTTAAACAATGAACAACAAGAAAACAAGGCGACACGTGAAGGAATTGGCACGACAAACTGTGTCTCAACCACTGTGCCACGCGAGGCACCTGTCACGCTAGTTGGAACACTTTGTGTTCGGGCGCCAACTTGCGCTGTTCTATTGGTTTTCATGGGTAAAAAAAACGCGCTATGCCGCGTCACCCCACACGCCTCTTCAGCGCCATTGTTGGATTTTGATTCCGCACTCAATAAAGGCAATGATTTTTCAACTCGATCGGATACAGCGGTACGATTGTCACTTCAAAAGTTTGAAACTGCGTTCAATTCGCGGATCATCCACGCTTTTTTTCTGCGAAACGGCGCTCAAGTGGTCTTAAATATACATGGTGGCTCCTTAATATACATAGTGGGCCATCGAAAATACACCATAAATGATATAACTTTTTGATAAATCCAAAAACACGTCAATATTGTTCACAAGGGCGACAAGTTCACCCAAAAACCATTGAAAAGGTGAGAGTATCATGGAGAACATTTTTGTTTCGTTAAATGAGATTGGTTATGGAGTTATAAGGCCCCTCTTTTCGGCCCCGGAGTTTTTAGTTCGAACCCACCTTCGTCCAGATTATACTCGTATGTACTTCATTTGTAGTTTTGTCAGTTTGGAAATAGCAATTTCAAAGATTTCAATAGAAATCATTTCGAGCAAATCAAAACTAAAATAAAAATTATGTGGACTGAAGTCACTGATTATGAATTCCACTGACAAATTTCAGAAACACATAACAGCGAATCAGTTATGGAATTATGCAAAAGGAACACTGACAGTTCCTAAAAGGATGTTATTTAATAAGTCGGAACTATTGACATTCAGATATTCGTTTATTTCAATGCATAGCTTTGCATTTTTTCCAATCCTAATCCTTTCCCAATTCAAAAATATATTCAGATAGTGGCGTATTTAGATCTTTTTTCGGGGTTCATCTTGTTTCGGTTGAAGATCAAAAGTATTTTTTTATCGAAACAACTATGAACTGGAATGAATTTTTTGTGCTACTACTCACATGAATTATTTTATTGGTAACGATCCAGAAAAACTGTTTCAAATTGTCTATAAACTTTTTGTTCAATGTATTTCTTTCAACCAGACATTGATTTTGGTCACCATATTTTTGATAAAAGTGTACACTCCACGTTTAACAAAAAAGAAAATTAAAATCAGTAGGTATATCTGAGTTGGTAGGAAATGGGACTCCTAACTTCCATATAACCAAAAGTTATGTTCCATGCCACTCTTTACTGAATAATCTACACCTAACTATACGATAAATATATATTCAACTTCGATAAGCGTCCTGTCAATAGAAACGCTTCACTAATTCTAAAACTACTGCGATAAAAGTTGAATATTTATTACTATGTTGAAACAAATGGCAGGTATATCACAACTGATACAATAACAAGCAGGCGATGAATAAATAACGGTATATCATAACTCTATTCAAACAGGTGTTCTGCTTTTTTAAATTATGTTGCCAATTGACTAAATGAAAAACTCAAAATTATGCTCCGTTGAAAATGTATCAATATTCTCAGGGTCATTCAAAAACCCTGTGCTTCCTCAAAGTAACTAGTATTCAAGCCTGCGATTCGAGAAAAACTTTGATGAATGTTATTGAAAATACATTACTATTAGGAGAAATTCGTTTATTGTCGAACATTTTTTGACTTTCTTCTCCTCATTTCGATATTTTCTCGTATTTACGGTGTATTTGCATATCTCCATGTAACCGCAGTAGTGTTTTCTACAGTATTCATGTGAACTTTTTGCTTGGGAGCCAAGTCTCCACGGACATTTAACAATTTTGTTCCCCATACTTTGTTGGATGTTTGATACTCTTCCGAACTCAATTTAGATAGTCCTAACCTAATAGTTTTCCGCTCCTGATCCAAACCTTCTCATTCGCATCAGACCTATGTTGCATTGTCAGCAGCAAAGACCTGCGTCTTATTTTGTTTATGGTGTTCCTTTCCATACGTAGCCCTGCACGTATTCACAGTTCTGTCGAAGCAGTTTTTCGATTATTTTTTCTGTTCATAAAGGTAGACTTCGTAGGTAGCCCCAGAGCTGTTTCAGTGTCTGACATACTCATCAGTTTTTTCATTTCCTCTAATTTCTGAATGTCCTGGCAGATCAGTTTCGATGTCACTATTTGGTTCATCAATGCTCTCAGAGTAACCTGGAAGTGAATTTAATTTGTATTCCAGCTTCCGTCCCATGTTCGGTTTTCGACCTGTCTATATAGGAGATTCGTTAAGGCAATGCCATCTCCCCTGTCGATCCCCTATGGGATCCATGAATATATACGGTCTTTCAACAGGGACGACCATAGACAACGACATGTGTTTGCGACATTTTAGGACCAATACTATTCGTCTTATATGTTAATGAGTTGCCTTTGATCTTAACTGATGCATCTTCTACATTGTATGCAGATAACTCAACATTACTTTCTACAGGAGAAAACTCTGAAATTCTGAAAACAAAAATTAACAACACAATGCACAATTTCTCAGTCTGGTCTTCTGATATGTCTCTTCTTTTTTATATAAACAAAACAAATTGTGTAACTTTTCATACTCATCAAAACTATCAACATCAAAAACATATGCATTAATAGTACTGAAAGTGTTAAATTTCTTGGAATTTTTTTGGATGAAGACTTATCATTTCGAACTCACT
>WOGR01005917.1:0-10089 GCA_015342045.1 Leptinotarsa lineolata | reverse complement strand
GCTTCCTTCCTTTCTTTGGAAGATTCCCACATTTTTTGTATCAAGATGGAGTAGTAGAAAGCCAAAAACTTTCTTTTCCAAAATATAGATAATATTGTGATGAGGAACCCAATGAAATTATTGTTGTGAATATAAGTACTAGGAATCTTACTTTCAAAGGCAAAACCTCTTCACTCCTTAGTTCGCACAAGTTTCAACTTTTGAAGGTTGTCATTCGTAGGAGGGCGACAGCTGGTTAACGAAAACTAGATTTTAACAGATTTGGAAAGTGTTTTGTCTCATTTTTCAACAAAACTAGGAATTTACTTGAGAATTCGATAATTTTCAATACACTAAATATTCTAATTTCGATATTTCAATCAAAGAAGAAAATTTCATTAATTTCGTAAAAATACCTAGGTATATAAAACAAAATTTGATTTTTTATGAAATAATATTATCATGACATCATTTTTTATAAATGAAGTGACATTCTTCCAAAACTCTTTCCCTACTTTCAAATTAATTCTGAATTGGAGTATTACAAAAAAAGCACAGCAATGAGTGTTGGTTCAGAGTGTAATCAAGTACAATCTCAATGCATAATATAATATATGTATATAACATGGAAAATATATCACACAATTATCAGATGATTCAATGTAAAGTTTCTTAAATACATCAATAGATTAGGTATAAGAATTGATGATGCTAAGTATGATGACGATAAACATATTTCCAAAATGCTAATATTGATCTAAATACAGTGGGAGCGGAATATATTGACATTTTTGGGAAAGAAAGTTTTTGGCTTTCTACTACTCCATCTTGATACAAAAAATGTGGAAATCTTCCAAAGAAAGAAAGGAAGCAATCATTTTTTAAAAAAGTAACTCTGTACATAGATGTGTAGATCATTCAAAGAATGATGTATGTTAAAAGTTACTTCATACATCATTCTAGGATTGTATGTTTAGAGTTACTTCATACATCATTTCTTTGAATGATCTACACATCTATGTTTAGAGTTGCTTCTTTTAAAAATGATTTCTTCCTTCCTTTCTTTGGAAGATTCCCACATTTTTTGTATCAAGAAGGAGTAATAGAAAGCCAAAAACTTGCTTTCCCAAAAATTAATCACTCCTAAAAATATAACCCCTTCAATTTATATTGACATTTGTAATTTTTCGAAATAGAATTGTCGAATATTCATGGTAATTGAATATATTCAACCATCGCTATTAAAAATATATTATTCATTAAACAAATCCAGAACCTCACACCCGTATTCATAATAACACTCTCAGATTTACGAAAATCGTTCGTAACAGGTTTTTTGTTTAGCATGACTATAATAAATCTTTCATTATTTTCATAAAAAAGATCCTCCCCCAACCCAACCTAACTTTTCAGAAATTCAAAATTTTCTACTTTCGGAATATTTCTATAATGAAATTCAAATTGAATAATAGTGAAAAACAAAAAAAAATTTCTTTTTGAATTCTCATTACTTCTCATAAATGTGTTAACATTGACTTTCAATACATTTTTTTGTAGTGAATCGTATCCTGCAACCGTCTATTATAATGAATCATCATACGCAAGTACTGCCCAGGAAATAAAGAGGGAAGGTGACATAGGCCCTCTAGTCACCCACGTTTATTATTTGAGCAACCAAGGACCAGCCACAATACAAGAAGCTGAAATTTTCGTTCTCTGGCCTCTCACCACACTTGGAGGAGATGATCTCCTCTATCTTCTAGATAAGCCCCATACCCGTGGTAACGTCGTCTGTGATGCAGCTCCCAATAACTATAAACATTATGAGGTGAGAAAAATAATTATAACGTTATATTCTTCTTATTCATTCTAATGCAATCAATGGGGTTTTTAAAATGATCCGATAATAATAAAATGAATAGGTCCTTATCAGTGTGATATTAGTATAAAACCAGGTGCTAGGATCAGTGACATATTTGTGGTTAGAAGATCTTTGGTTCACGATTGTCACCATAGAGAGCAGCAATAGTTACTTACGTGTTATCCGCGTCCTGAATAAGATACAAGAAGATTTTAAATTGAACTTGAAATGAAGCAAAATAAGGGAATACGCTAATGAAGCACTCAAGAAACATGTGAAATCATCAACACGAGACTAGAACTGAATATTTCGTAATTCTAATGAATTCCATTTGATGGAATCAACCTATACTTGATGAAAATCTATAACTCATTTAAGAATCAGTTCATTGTAAGATTTTCACTAAACAGTTTCAAATCATTTAAAGGAGCAATTCGTTCAGGCCAGTATCTACTTTCCATCAAAGTAGGTTAATGGACTGACACCTATTAGAAAACAACTACTCCCCTGGCTAATACCAAGAAGGACGTTGGATTATATCCAACAGGTGTCAGTGCAAAATTCTTCACAAAAGAAATTCCTGCATATGTTTTTGGCGATACAATTATTGGAACTGGCGTACTTACAGACCGGTTTCTGGCTGTTTGGCCACTCGTCAGTGCAAGGTAGTGTCCATCATCAACACGAATCAAGTCCATCATAATTTCCCATATTTAAAAACAAAGTCCTTCAAAGTGTAACAGAGCTAAAGCGAACGATAGGCAACACACATGTCAACGCTCCTTCTGCCCGTAGACGAGGTACTAACCAACCACATATCGAAATGGCCCGAATACATTTCACATATTTAGTGCAGTCGCCAAAGGACATTGAGTATGCAAAATGTGACGACCGGCAAAAATGCTCAAATTCTTTCACCTGAGACCCTACACAAAAAAAAGTTGCCGGCTGCTGTGATGGTCCCTTCCCTCTTCCCCGCCCTTTTCCATCTCCAAGTGTCGATGCGTCATAGCGCTCGTAATAGTCAGTAGAAAATATTTCGTGGTGCATAACGGTTTATTTTTTCGTATTCACATAAGTATTTTACTTAAGTTTTCTTGTAATTCATGTGTTTTATTAGTGTTTTAAATTACAAAACTCTTTATTTTTCGAAGTACCTGATTTAAATTCGAT
This sequence comes from Leptinotarsa lineolata, assembly GCA_015342045.1. NCBI lineage: Eukaryota > Metazoa > Arthropoda > Insecta > Coleoptera > Chrysomelidae > Leptinotarsa > Leptinotarsa lineolata. The sequence goes on along the minus strand of WOGR01005917.1, from coordinate 7,076 downwards.
TCATTCAGAAGCAGATTCAAGGATGTTTTGTCACATATTTCACACAGTAGAAAAGCATTCTGCTCATATTATAATTCTTAGCGCTGATAGATGTTTTTATTCTTGGAATTTATTTTTGGAATAATCTAGCACGTCTAGGTTGTTTAGGTCTATGGTTTGAAGGTTCTTATAAGAAGAACTACATTTCAGGGTGTCACTTGGCTGCTCAATACCTTGGCGAAAACATTTCTCGTATTTTGCCATCATTACACTCTCTAAGTTGTGATTCGACTGGCAGATTGGGCTGGAAAAAAATAGTTTAAAAGCTGCATCCTTGAATTTTGTGCAAAATGGTCTAAGGCATTTAGGAAATCCATACTTAACAGTCTAACAGTTAACGGAATCAGAAACCATTCGCACCTATCTTTTCTCAAAAAAAAATAACTGCTGATGAGCTCCGGTATAAATTAATTTGTCCTTTATTAGGCTATGAAAAAAAGACGGTAAATTGTATCCACAATTGACAAATCAACCATTATCAGAATTGTTTATTTAGCCCTGCAAATGTACATCTAATTGTCAAACAAAGGCTTGTTCGTGCAAAAAGTTGCAACTAAATTGTATTGCGTTGTGCAAATGTATTAATAGTGACTGCCAAAATAAAAAAGATTGATGATTTGCATGACTTATTTTAAAATGTTCTTTTTCCTACTAAATAAATTTTTTATCAAAAATTTGTGTTTTTATTTTCGACTTTTTTTTATTTGACTAACTATAAGTATTTGCAAACATGAGAAATAATTGAATTTTATAACTAAAACAATGATTGAAATGGTTTCAAATCACTTGTTCAGTCCATTTACTTCATATCTAAGGGGGTGGGGTAAAAAAATGGACCAACAAATCTCCCGGCAAAATCCAGAATCATAATCTGCAAGCTTTTCTGAGTTCAAAACTATTTATAGAATGCGGTCCTCACATTTTGTACAATCAACTCCATACAGCGCCCGCTCTAATTAGTAAGTGGGCATACTTGAAGACTGGCTGTAAATCAAATTATATAAAAGAACAATCTACACAGTAGGTTAATGGACTGACACCACCTATCAGAAAATAACTACCCCTCTGGCTAATACCACGAAGGGCGTTGGGTTATATCCTACAAATGTATTTCGTTATATGTGGATTTGGGCCACTCGGATATGGGATTAGTTAGAACCTCGTCTATGAGCAGTTGAAGCATTGACAGATAGTTTGCTGGTCGTTCGCTTGAACTTTTAATACTCTGAAAGAATTTGGTTTTTAATACCCATTCTATTCCAAATGCAAACCAAACTATGTAAGGATATCCTGCACTGTACACATAGCGCAGATTACCAAACCAAACCTATTTTAGCTAACTGTTACACAATTTAAGAGAATTTAGTTCTTTAGTGAACCGCACAGACAATCAAATCATGGATCTAATTGTGAAGAAAATGTCGCTGATATTCTTACATACGTCAATTACAAAAATAATAATATTGATGAAGAATTTTCTCTGTGAGAAATTGAAGAGCATTTAAACGTACCGTAAGAAAAATTCTTGAAAAATACAGGTATCGTCCGTACAAAATTCGAAAGGTGCATAATTCAAAACATGACTGCTTACGTAGATTTGGATAATGTACTAAATGAGCTGAAAAGTCTCGGGGATAACACATAAATGGCGCTAGTTTCATTGCATTCACCGCTTTTTCAGTTAGTACTAACCTTCAGAAAAAAGCTGTTGAACTTTCATGATATTCTACTCATAAATTTGTGAGTTATGGTGCTAATAGTGACACTACTTTTGTTATTCTCAAAACAATGGATCAAAACAATTTCGCGTTTTGATTCTACACTTGATGGAAAAAAAATACCGTTCAAGCGAAGCAATGGCTCAAAAAGTGTTATAAGGACTCCGCTCCATTAGAAACAACAATAATTAAACGTTGATTTGCTGACTTCAGACGTGGTCGTAGAGACACCGATGATGTAGAACGCAGTGGATGTCCAAATGATGCAGAAAACATGAAAGAAATCCACAAAATCGTTTTGAATGATCGAAAAGTGAAGTCGCGTGAGTTAGCTGACATTGTAAAGATATGAAAAGAACGTGTTGGCTTTATATTGCATGAGCATTTGACTATGAGAAAACTCGGTTCAAAGTGGGTGCCGCGTGAGCTCACTGTTGACCAAAAACGAGAACATCTTGATTCTGAGCAGTGTTTGACCATATTTAAACATAACAAACCGAAACTTTTGCGTCAATATGTGGCAATGGATGAAACATGTATCCATGTCTTCACTCCGGAATCAAAACGATCGTCATCTGAGTGGAGAGCAACTGGTGAACTTCGTCCAAAGTGCCCGAAAGCACTACAATCGGCTGGAAAGGTATCTTGGGATGTGCGTGGTGTGATATTCATCGACTATCTTTAGAAGAGAGATATACTATCAACGGTGAATATTATAAAACTTTATTGGAGCGTTTTGAAGAAGAAATTTTTAAGAAACAACCACATATGGCGAAGAAAAATATATTGTTTCATCGCACCGTGTCACAAGTCAATCAAAATAATGGCAAACCTACGTGAATGGAACTTCGAATTGCTCCCACATCCACCGTTATCGCCAGATTTGGCTCCCAGCGATTACTGGCTGTTCGCAGACCTCAAAAAAATACTAACCGGTAAGAAATTCCGATCGAATGATGAGGTTATTGCTGAAACTGATGCCTATTTTGAGTCAGGAGATGAATCGTTCTACAAAAGTGGTAATGATATGTTAGAGCGGTGCTGGAATGATTGTGCAGTTCTTGATGGGGATTACGTTGGAAAATGAAGCCAAAATTGAACAAACGCGTTTTCTTTCTTAGGCCCGGGACTTTTCAGCACATGTGTACTATAGATGGCTCTTGAGGAAGAACCACATAAACAATAGAATTGGTTTCAAAACTATGTGGACAGATGAAAATAGGTTCGCTAATAATGGCAAGTGCAATCACAATTTGCACTTTTATTGGAATGATGAGAGAAAGTTTCTATCCCGTAATATGAATTTCCAAGAACGTTTTGGTATCAATGTTTGGATTGGTGTATTAGATAGCATATTGATAGGACCATTTTGTCGAATCTTGCTATTGTTTTGAGAAAAAATCATTTTATTGCATGTCCATGAACAATAATAACCACATTTTCAATAATTATTAATTTTTGTATTGCAATTGCAACAATTGCTAAAGCTAGAATAGACTATTGATATGAAAAAAATGACAAGTACTCGTACACCCCAGTTATTGATGATTTTATAGTTCAATTGTTTAATTTTGTTGATCAACAAAGTAGGATTCGACAAGAATACCTGAAATGAAAAAGTTGTAGATTGAGTTGGTTAATGCAAAAAAAATAAAAAAATTCCAAAATTCAATGGCGCACATTTTTTTGTCAAATATATTGGTTGAGGTGCTTTCCGGACATGATGATTTCACTCTAGTGATGGTTAAATTAGCCCCTTACTACCCCAAATACCACTGCGAAATTTCAACAAACTCGGTCAAAAGATTATTATGATATTTAAAAAAAACTGGCATTACCGGACCTATGTTTGAATGAACTTTTCGTCTTAGAATTACTGAAGGAACAACCCTTTCGAGTTTGGTCACGTACTTACGTAACACCCTTACGCACTGAAACTATTCATTTATGATATTATTTAATATTTCCAGCTGGACTATCATCGAACTCCTATTTGGGACAGACTGAAGATTGATACGTCAAGTATTGAACAGACAAGTTCCCAGCAAACCTTGCAAGGCAAAATAACCGAAACTGGTGGTGGTGTCTCAAGTGGGGAGGGGGTCTTTAATAAAAATACCAACTTCGAAAAAGAAATCAAAGGGAGCGGAGGAGATTCATCTTTGGTCTTTGAGAAACGCCATTACGAAAATCAGGTCAATAGTTGGGGAACTCTCAATCCTAATGGACTTTATGAGCACAGAGAATCTAAATATTATACAAGGATGGTGAATGGTGTACCGGTTACCAGGTGGGAAAATAAAACCACTATAAGAGATGCTAAAGGAAATATTTTGAACACTTATTATTTCAACGACAACACTGATGAAATGGAGGGAGGCAGTGCATCAAAAGCTCATGGAAAAACACAAAATGAAATATTTTCGGAGGGAACTCAAAAATTCACCATACACGGAGGAACTGGTGGAGGAGATTATTCTTCTTCTTCCTTCGAAAATCTCCACAACAAAAGTCAAGGCAACCATTGGGGGACTTTGAAACCCAATGGATTATATGAATATACCGAGGCTAAATATTATACAACAATGGTCAATGGTGTACCGGTCACGAAATGGCAAAATAAGACTACCATCAGAGATGCCAAAGGAAATATCGTTAACACTGTCTATCAAACCGATAATACCGATCAATTTGCAGTTTCCGGAGCCAGATCGCAAGAAGAATTGAGAATACAAGGTGTAAATTCAGAACAAGAGAATTACAGGCTGATGGAAGAACGCAGAAAACAAGAACAAATTCGAATAGATCAACAAAGGAGAATAGAAGAGGAGAGACGTGAAAAAGATCGTATCAGAATGGAAGAACAGAGAAGAGAGGAGCAGAGAAGACTGGAGGAACGTAAACGAATTGACGAGCAGAGAAGAATAGAGGAGAGTCGAAGGCTAGAGGAGAAGCGGAGACAAGAGGCCTTAAGGAGGCAGGAAATGGAAAGACGCCAAGAAGAACAACGGAGGCAAGAAGAACAACGGAGGCTAGAAGAACAACGGAAACAATCAGCAGATTACGAAGCTAGGTACGGAACCATATACCAGTCAGAGCGAGAAAATCTGAACTTCAGAACGGAAGAAGAGAGGAGACGGTATTATGAAGAATTGCGAAAACAAGAAAGTCGAAAGCAAGGTAAGAAAATGTTTATGGTTCTCCCTATTTTTTCAAAAATATTTTGAAAATTTATGAATTCTAGATTGAACGGATAATTGTAAAAAATAACATTTTAGAGAGCAACACAAGATATCATAACTTACAAAGAACAAAAAATATGTAGGGTTCTTACTGGATTTACATGAATCTTTCGGCATTTTGGCCATTCATTTCTGTTGAAAAAATACATAAAATCGGAATCAGGGGTGATATTCATCGTTGTATTCACAGTTCTAGGAAAAACAAACCGTAAGGAGGTTGTGAATATCGAATATAATATCAGTCACTGTAGAAATTCAACACATGAAGTTTCACAATGATCAATATTGGAACCTTTACTATTTTTGATATACATGTTCTATTATTATTCTAACATTATTCATTTTGGATCTGACTTTGAATATAGAAATAAACAAAATTCATCTTTGGTAACAAGTTTATAAATTGACATTGTATTTTTCGAAGTTGTCTTACATATTTCTGAATTGGGAAAAATATGTGATAGATGTTTATCATTCCAATTGAAAACTGATGAAATATACGAAATTTTTAGGGCTCTATATTGATGAAATAATATCTCACCATTACCGGTATTCTTTATGGAATACGAAATCATATTGATCTCAAATATTTGATGAACATATATTGTACTACGAATAACACGATTCTGATTCCATTGAGAAAGCTCCGAAATAATTATAATAATAGCTTCATTCACAGGAGTATGAGTATATTTCTTTAAGGAAACAAGTTGAATGAAGTGCCTAGGTGATAAATGTTACTGCACTTGTTTCGCACGCAAAGTATATTGTAATAAAAATACAAAAAATAAAACAATAAACGACAATAATATTGCATCACAAAAAATTTAAATGATAATTCAAAATATAATAAAATAGTTGAAATAATATAATAAAAAATTCAAATAAAATAGTTGAGATTAACAGTATAGGATATGCTATGATGATATTATATTGAAGCAGAAATAACACGATCAAGTATTAGAGATGAATAGATAAAAATCAAGATGAGTACCTAAATATTTTTGTAGGACCTGTTTTATAAACTTCAATCTAGAAGATTAATTACGAAGTTTCTATCATTTTCTTATCAGAATTTTTTCAATTCTTTTTTAAACAATGACTTATGAAATATCATTTCGGTGTTGTATTATGAAGTTTTGCAGCAGTGAAAAAGTATGCTCTTTGTGATATTGCTTTTTTCACGATAACTAGGTAAGTAAGTTTTTCACGATGTCGCGTGCTTTACTTGTGATTTCGGACTAGTGCTATTTTGTGATATTTTACATTTGTACAATAGTATGGCTGTCGGAGATCCACAACAGAACATTCCTTATACAGTCGGTCTGTTGAAAAGCGATTAGTTTTTCTCTGAATAATTTCTAATGAGGTTAAATGTACCTGCAAAACTGAGCCCCACGCTGTAATACCGTATCTCGGATGACTTTCCACTAGAGCGAAATTCAGTTTTTCTACTTGTTTCGTTGGTAAACATGTTTTGAGTAGTCGAAATCTTATACACTATTGATTGGAGTTTTTCAATAGTATATTTTATATGAGTGTCCTATTTCAAATGTCTATGGATATATGTATTAAAATATTTAATTTCTTTCACAGAGTGAATTTGAATTATATATCACCTTAATTGTTGATGATCTCAATAGTTCTACATGGACAGCTACCTATTCGATATATTGCAGCAGAAAAGCAAAAATTTGGATTTTTTAGATTGAGTGTTAGAAGACGATAGTCAAACCATTTTTTCACTAGTTTAAAGTCTTTTTCAACCTTTTTTGAGCAAAGTCCAGGTTTCTGCCTCATTAAATATTGTCGTGTCATCATCATATCCAATGATCTCACCCTCACTGTATTATTTGAATAAATCTAATATGTAAAATTCTCGTGTCACAATGTTTGTCTTCGTACTCCTCCGAAACGGCTAAACCGATTTGAACCAAATTTTGCATGCATATTCAGTAGGTCTGAGAATCGGCTAACATTTATTTTTCATACCCCTAAGTGTTAAGGGTTGTCCACCCCTAACATTTTTTTTATAATTCTATACAAATTTTTAATTTTTTATTTTTTTTATTATGTC
>WOGR01005916.1:0-13456 GCA_015342045.1 Leptinotarsa lineolata | reverse complement strand
TTAATATTGTTTGTGACACGATCTGAACACAAAATAAATCTTTTCATTTTCAATCTCAAGTTGTGAACTATAACATACCCATTATTTAAATTCTCATTTTTATTTTCACAACTCGACCAAATAAATCCAGTTTCTCAACGAAGCCAATTACCTTATTTGGTGAGTGATCTTTCAAGATAGCTGACAAAAATGGAAATCTGCCAGTGGCTGAAAACCGATTGGGTGATCCGGTTCGTGTCAAGACAGGCAAAGAGTACGTGCTCTACTACCAGGACCGGAGTTTCCTGGTGAGGAATAATCCCCTTCAAAGTTTAAGATGAATCTAGTGAGAACACCTTAGGTTTTTTCAAGAGTTGGAGGACTATAAAGCTCCCACTCTTGATTTGATATTATAGGCAAGAGAGTTGGGGTCGTTTAATCATCTTGTTTCTCCTCTATGAACTCAATTCAAAAACTGGAGAACTGAGAAGTTCTTTCTCTTGATCATTTATTATAGGGATGACAGTTGAGGTCGCTCAGTTGACGTCCACCTCCTCTTAGACTCAGGTCATCTGAAAGACTTCCTCATTGAAGACTGACTCTTCTTCTGATACAGATTCTGCTTCTGCTACTCTTGATCCGTTGTTACAGGGAGAAAAATTGGAGTTATTTGATGAACCTACATATTCTCTATTAACTCAGCTCGAAAGACGAACTGAGAAACGATTTCTCTTGATCAATCACTACGGGGAGGATAGTCGGGAAGTCTAAACAACGTCCACCTCCTCTGTAGACTCAAGTTTGTGTTTTTCGTTACTTCGTGGTCCACAAGGGGTCACACGAGTAACAAGTGAAAGAAGATCCATCACAGCAAAGCTCTGACATAGCTTTCTAGGACGAGAAGGCACCCGATATCTAGAAGGTTCCATGAGTGAAACTTAGAGGGTTCAGAGTCACACATCGATTCGGAACGTATACACACACCTTAGGATAAGGCATTATTTGGGAGGATTCTTACCTCCGCGGGTGACACGTCATCCGACAGGAGTATTCCAACGACCCGCCGCTGCAGGGCAGTTCCTGAAAGGTCACAATCTATTTTAATGAATTTCATTAGTGAAGAACTAAATACATTTCACCTACTCATCCAAATAGTAGTCATTAGAAGTAGCATATTATTCAACGAGTGGCAAGTGTAGTCATTGGTCGCGAGAATGAAGTTTGTCAACGTGAGTCGAATGATTCAAGAGACTCGCTCAAATCATTTGAGCGAGTAATGGTCATTTCTCGTGAGTAGAGAATATTATACTTTTCCTATGTCATATTGTGAATATTTCAAATTAAGATAAATTGGTGATGACTATCCTAAATTTGATTAATATCAATGAATGTCATAAAAAAAACAATCTATAAGAATCATATTTCTGTGGTTTTGTGAACTGTTCAGTGAAAATCTCCCAGTGTCGGCCAGTTCCATCACATACTATAAGTAGATATACTATAAAATAAATAATTTTTTTAAATCCTATTCAATTCAAAATAATTTGGGAATTGAGTGATTTGAAAAATAAGAAAGTGTAGTCGGTTAAAACTGAACTTTCGACTTTCGGTATAAAAGCCCAGACCCCTACTAATTTCCTTAGAAATGGGCGTGATATGAAGTTAGTGAATTTCTACCACTCTCGCACTCGCACTTAATCATGAGACAATTCTTTGAAAACATAATTTTTTTCGACACATTCGATGAGGTACACTCGTTTTACTTTCCGAGTTCGTTAGGAACTATATTATTTAAAAACTGTCACTTCAATGATCAAATCCAATATTTGAGAACATACTTTGAGCTAAATGAATTCTCAAGGTTCATTTGTGATTAAAAACTATTGAAACACAAGTGTGAAGTTATGAATTTGCCCATTTGTGATTGGCCATTAATGTAGTGACTAGTGAGTTATGAACTTGGTCAACTTTCATAAGCGGAAATTGAAGGGTACAGGGTAGCAGTTGTTCTTTTTGACACCTATATTATTATAACTTCTTTTCATCTACCTATACATTTCACTGTAGGCCCCCGGTAAAAGTATGGAAAGTTCACATCCAATTTAAAAAAATCTTTTTACAATACAATGTAAAAATATTGTACGTCCATTCTTTATTAGTCCATCGTCTTTTTAATGGAAAATACAAACTTCACTATTCCTAGTAGACTAAACAAATAAACTATGGTGAATATATTTAAACAATCATATTTTTTCTCCTTTTGTTGACACTTTTATGACAAACTATGTTAAATTCTCAACTCATACGGTTGTCTCCAATTCTTTCGACTGCAAAATAATGCATTTTCATTGGCATATGTTTCATTTCATGAAACATCAAATACACTATCTCAAATCTCCCACCACAAATCTCCCAACATCGTTCAAGAAATTTCAAATTTATTTTTCTTAATTAGGAGAAAAATTTACAACTTCATCATTAAATTTTCAACCTGAAAGGTAGATAAAGATCAAAGAAGTTGAATCCACCCATACAAATCATAGGTAATTCACTTAAAACATTTAAACTTGTTCAATAGAAATAAATGGATGAGTAATATGAAAGAAATGTATGGAAATCTAAATATTTGGATCCAGCGATGATTCGCAATTCAAATTTCTCTCCTAACCTCAGTATATCAGCTAACAGATTGAAATAAGGTTATTACAATACTCTGACAATTGGCTGACATTATCACTAGCAGGATGCTATTAATAACCTTACTTGAAAATGTAATAAGATTCATGGAATACTAAATCAATGTCGTTAGAAACATTGCTAGTACAATCAGACGTCAACTCGAATGTAACTATGGTCTATTTTCATCAGCTTGGACTTCCATTGTCTGATATTATGTAAAATGCTTTGAAATCTCTGAAATGACCAATACAATTGAAAATCAAAAGAATAGATGAAAATAAATATATTAAGCAAAAAAAACCGGAAATGAATTCACAGTGAAATAAAATACAAGTTAAAATTGAACAATTAAAACAGAAAAGTAATAAAATTGAAGATCAAGCGATTTCAAGCCACGTTACTTCACGACGTTTAGATTGTTATTATCCACAATCGTCTTCGGGTTTAGTTGTTCAATTTTTTACTTGCATTTTATCTCACTGTGAATTCATTTCAGCGTTATTTCTGCTTAATATATTTGTTATTTTCAGCTATTCTTTTAATTTTCAATTGTATTGGTTATTTCAGGGATTTCAAATCATTTTATATAATATTAGACAATGGAAGTTCAAACTGATGAAATTCGCCACGAAACATTATCAATCACCTTCAAAGTAACTAAGGTCTATTGAAAAAATGGAAATATACACAACAGAGTAATCATTTCAATGTGTATAGGTTCTGATCGCCAGCTTCAAAACCAATGTCATTTTGTATTTATAGAGAGTTTTCATCAGTGCGTGTTCCCTTAATCATTGTTTAAATCCTTAGACAATACCTTAATCTTCCTTATCAAAAAAATTTAAACACTCTTGAAATCCCAAGTAGTTTACTTTATCATAGATAATACCTTCAGAGCACAGAACTATAACTTAGAGTATAGTTCTGTGCTTCAGAGTATTGTCGTTGCTGTCTCTAGACTCTAGTAAAACAATTTCTTGATGTCAATTTGTCAATTTGTCAATGTCAGTTTGATTTGGAATAGTTCAAAATTGACTAGAACTCAGAACTAGAGAGATTTTCTTTAGGTTAGGTTCTAGAATTTTCTGGAGTATATAAAGTCAGAATTTCGCGAGGAAGAATATACGATTTGTTCATTTTCTGTGCAACACTATTATCAGCATTTATTAAACTTACAGGTAGTTTTATATTTGAATTTTTTAATTGAAGGTTCAAATATTCATTCTTCAGTCAATACACGTGTATTTTATCCTTTTAAAAGTGTATATTTGGTATTCATATCTCAGTAACGACTTCTTAATTCTAATATTTCATTAGCACTATGGCCAAATGGGGAGAAGGTGATCCAAGATGGATTGTAGAGGAGCGCCCAGATGCTACGAACGTCAATAACTGGCATTGGACCGAAAAAAATGCTAGTTCTTGGTCTCAAGACCGCATTAAGGAACTGTTTAAAGATGTCAAAATAAAATCAGATGAAGCAGATATTACAATAAATGGAGTTGAAAAAATGGAAGGTGAAGCATCTGCAAATAATAGAAAAGGAAAACTAATATTTTTTTATGAGTGGGATATAATTCTCAACTGGAGTGGAAAACTCGGGGACGGTACAGGACGAGATATTACCGGTAAAATCCAAGTGCCCAATTTGTCTGAAGAAAATGAGGTTTCAGAGTTAGATGTAAGTAAACCCTCAAATTCACCATTGAAAAACATAATTAACAGCTTGACAGGATATTCTTAAGTTCTATGTGATTGTATTGTATTGTATTTTCAGTAACCTATTCACATTCCTGTGCTGTGGACATTTATTCACTTTCCATGATAAACATTTCTTCAAAATTGTATGTTTTTCTGCAAAGGGCATCATTGTTTATACTGAGTTACATTTTTCGTAAGAAATTTTATCTTTGTTTCTGTAAGAAGTGTTACAAGATTAAACTAGAAATGATGTGATATATGGCTATTGAAAAGATAAGGAATGACACTTTTCTGTCAGGTTCCTTCCATAATTGATTCCTCCATGTTTGTAGTTTGTGTTATGATTCACTTAAAAGGGTGAATTGACAAGTTATATTTATAGAAATAAACAAACCAAATAAACTTCCAAAATTTTTGATATTTAGCTATTATTTTTATTTTATGACTTTGACGGTTGTCGACAAATAACAAATACTCTAGTGAAGCAATTCTTGAGAATCCATAATTTTTTTAGTAACTACTCAAAGGACAATAACCATATTTTCTGGATTGCACAGTGCTGTACTTGCTTACTTGCTCAAGGCAACATTTTGTATCATTAATTATATATTCTCACTAGCCAAAAAACTATTGTTGTTCTCTTGAATCACAAATTGAATCTGTTTCTGGGAAAAACTCTTTCCCATGAAATCTTTGTCTCACTAAAGTGTGTACTACAATGTAGTTTCAGATGTGTTCAAGTTACTCTTGTTAACATCTTGATATATTTCAAAGTCCTCAACGATGCTGTGCTGTCTATATATTTTGGGATTGTTCATAGGGGGCATAGCAGAAAAACAAATTTTAATAGAAACATATTTTAACTGATTTTCAGAAATTTTCTTAATTGTCCTTCTGACTCATCTATATACTCCTTCCATAAAAGAAATGTTGCCCTCTGAAACTTATTTATTTCATATGTTGATAGAAACGTCATACAGGATCATAAAAAATTTGTCCCTGAAATTAATAACAATACATAAAATGTTTCAATATCATATATCAATATCATGATTTAGCAGTAATTTTTGTCAACATTTTTTTATTTTCAGATTCAAATTTCTGTGAAAGATGAAGATGATGAAGGCACAAAACTCAAAGAAATTATGCTAAAGGTCGGAAAGGATTTTGTTCGTTCTCAATTGTCAACGTATATTTCTGGACTCAAAGAGGAATTTTCAAAAGGAATGATTCTACCTAAAAAAGACCAGATCAAACCAGACTCTGTTAAAAATCTCACTAGTGGGTTCAACAAAAAAATCAATATGGAACCAGTTCTTAACAATGAAAATAAAAGGATAGGTCTGAAGATTGATACCAGGACCATAAAAGAGTCCCACAAATTCCAGTGTACTGCACAGGAGTTTTATGATGCTCTTACTAGAATTGAAATGGTTACCGCATTCACGAGAAGTCATGTTAAATTGGATCCTGTGAAAGGGGGTAAATTTGAGTTGTTTGGAGGAAATATTTTTGGAAAGTTTGAAGAGTTAGTGCCTGCGAAGAAGATTATTCAGCAATGGAGGTATAAGCAATGGCCTGAAGGACACTTTTCAACAGTAACTATTGATATAGATCAAAAGGTAAGTTTCAATGATGTTTAATACAATCAAAATTTGGTGACTTATGGAAAGAGGAAACCATGATGAATTTACTGTTTGAGGGTATTTGGCACTTGAAGATTAAGTTTAAATTTTTTTCGTTTTTTGACAATTTCCATAAAACATGCGGAAAAATCATAAAAAATATTTCATCTCAATTGAAAATTAAAAGTTGGTCATTCCGTGTCAATTAATACAACTATTAAATAAACCCTACTGTCTCAGATTTTGTTGAAACTTGGTTCAGGTGTACATTTTACAGAAATATATAGTTTTAATTTTTTATATAAACCAATATTTGAATTATAACTATTTTAAGTTTCTAAGAAACAACCTAAAATTTTTCTACAGGTATTTATGCAAACTGCAATTGCTCATCTCCTTCTAATTGAACTACAACCTTGGAGGAGGATTCTTTATTTTTTCTATTTTCATAATTTTGTATTTTTGCTGGTGGCTCATTGCAGGATTTGTTAGGAATCAGTTTAAAAGAGGAAAATGATACTCATCTGCTTTTTTCTAAAGTTAAACGCACTATTTTTGAACAAAATTGTTCTGTTGACTTTTTTCTTTTGACAAACGTTTTTCACATTGAAAATAAAATTCATTAATTCACATCTCGCGAAAAACTAAGAAAATATTTTATATATGCAAATTCATAACTTGTATAATGGACTGTGTTTCTGATGATATTGTTTGTCACTAGGCTAGGTAGAAAACTGTAACTGTTATTTTTTATGCGAAAACTGTACGTTGAACAGAAAAAATCAAGATATATAATTTGTTCAAAAGGAACGGGGATTTCAAAAATAACTTATACTTAGGAAAAATTAGTGGCACATCACTTTTTTTAAATTATTGAGTTCAAAACCCCTTCAATGCATATGAAATGCATAATTATATTTTAGAGAAATATCTAGTGTCATATAAAAAAGTTGTAAAAAATATTTTTGAACAGTTGAGAGTTTTACCATATATATTTTTTTTCTCGAAATTAACCCAAAATGATCTCCAGAAATAATAGCATGAAATGAAGTTATGACTGTTATTATGTAAGTTCTAGATTTTTATCAACTGAAACTATAGTGTTGAAAAATTAAAAAATACGAAGATTTTCAAATTCTTATGATTCTCTGTAATTGCATAAAAATATGTTTTTTCATTGAGTAACCCACTGTCTCCCCCTTAGGAACCGACGTGTACAAACTAAGGATTAAAGATATCTTACTTTTTAACGTGCGATTCTTAGCACGCATTGGATGACATGCAGTAAAAATCATTTGTCTAGCCATAGGACTCCAATCACTGTTCCCCTTAGCGATCGATTATATAAGTACAACGAATCGCCCAAGCTAACCTAGATATCGTCTCACCTTTATATTAACTGATGGAAGAGTGCATTGAATCCAATTATTCCATATTATTATAATGAACAAGGTCCTCAAATATATACTTTTTGAATTTTTAAAATATTCAACCTTCAATGACACGATGGCTTGATATTGTGGAAGAAATTGAAAATTTTAACCGATCTTTAATGTAATCATTAACGATTAACTAAAAAACAGATTTTGAACAGATTTTTTAAACAGATCAAACATGGCTCTGAAAGTTTTAAAAAAAGTTATTGAAAATACAGAATACAGATCTATATTTGAAAATCCTAAGTGATGCCCAAAGAAAAATACCCTGCGTAAAAGCTGTATTGAAAAAATAAAAACAGTTTTTGGAAATCTGTTCAATTAAACCAGTTAAATTTATGAAAATAATTCGAATCTTTCAATTTTCTTATACACAAAAAAAAATCCAAGTAAATTTTACAAATACACTTTAATTTGATAAAAAATACTCCAAATTGATTTGATTGTGGCTACTTCAAATACAAATTAAATCAAAATAGTAAAAATATGTATCATACGGGGGTAATTCAAAATTTTCCAAAAGAAAAGATCGAATAGCAGGCCATGATTTCGTATCTGAACATAACTTTTAATTCTAAGCAACTTTTCTATTCAACATATTTCTATATTTTTTGAAATAAAGGTACTTTACTCTTGAACGAACTTTATATTTTTTGGCCTATCCTGTATGGTGTTTGTCATAAAGCCATTTCAGGCGCACTTGGTATAGTTTTGGAACATGCACCAACTTTGTCAAGAATAAAATTTTCTGAGAAATCGATAATAAAAAAGTTTCCCATTTGTTGCACACTTAGTGGACTGTATATCTAAAAGTTACCATGTAACTCAGATTATTTTTTCAACATTATAATAAAAAGCTCCATGATACACAATTTGCCTTCATTAACCTCTGCAACTCATACAGTTTCCTCAAGATCCGTATTAATCAACTCATTCGTGATGTTTATAATTTTTCATTTTGTTTTAGAACGATCATACTGAAGTTACCTTGGAACAGACAGGTGTACCCAGTGCAGAATTTGAAGTTACTAAAGGCAATTGGCAGCGCTACTATTGGGATTCCATGAAACAAACATTTGGATTCGGTGTGTTCTTCACGTAGATAATTTCTTCTTAATGACTCCAAAGTGAACAGCCTATTGAATAGGAAGCAAAGAAATTTTTGTGTGTAGAATTTGATGATTCTTAGTTACATATTCGTCATTCGAACATTCTTTTTTCAAAGCTTTTTTTTTATTGGAAACTATTTTTCCTCGTCCATAGTGTTTAAAATATTTCCTCTTCTGTTTCAAAATATCCATTGAAATTTTATGAACACAGAAGTAATATTTTCATGAACAAGGGTTTTTTGCCTTTTTTCGTAGTGCAAATATTCGTATATAATTTGAACACAATCAGTTTTGTTTTTATTGTACTTTGACAGTTTGGCAAATATTTGATTTGACGAAAGTGAGAAAATATTTTGAGAATATTGTACTTTTCTTTCATTTTTTTGTGTACGGTCGTGGGGTGGTAAAAATGTAATTACCTGCGCAACATTGCATGTCAGTATAAGGTATAGAATGTTGATTGAACAATAGAACAATAACTTTTTTTAATTCAATAGTGTATACCTCTAAAGGTATGATTATTTGATTTTTTTCCATACCAGATGGCCATCATTATAAATCGAATGATAATATTAATCCTGTAACTGGTGGCCCCATCTGATTCTGCCAACTGACTTTATTTAACCCTCTGTCCGAAACATTTTCGGATGCCCCTTTGAGCAGACACTCATTATAATAGCACAAATTCTTAAAATCATAAAAAAACTTACATTTTAGCGAAACTTCTCAACTTGTACTCTATTCCATTCCAAATATATGTCAGATCCAAAATGGCGTCTCTATGGCACACATAGATTGTTTATTAGATTATTAGTCAGAAATTCGTCAATCAAACATTTTTTTTTCGAGGTTTATTTATATTGGAAACAATTTTTCCTCTTCTGAAGTGTTGTTATTTCCTCTTCTGTTTCAAAAAATATCCATTGAAATTTTATGAACAAAGAAGTAATTCGTTTGAAGGTGAATGACAATGTTTCGTGGTGAATTTCATCAGTTCGGACTTCCAATGTCTAATATTGTATAAAATGATTTGAAATCCCTGAAATAACCAATACAAATAAAAATTATAAAGAATAGCTGAAATTATCAAATATATTAAGCAAAAAAACTGAAATGAATTCACAGTGAAATAAAATACAAGTGAAAAAAATTGAACAATTAGAAACAAAAAATAAATCAATATAATTGAAAATGAAGCGATTTCAAACCACGTTACTTCACTAACGTTTCTATTGATATTATCCACAATCGTCTTCGGGTGATGACTGGACTAATTCCTCCGGGAGATGAATATTTATGGTTTGAGATGAGATGAAGTAATGTGGTTTGAAATCGCTTAATTTTCAATTATTTTGATTTATTTTTTGTTTTTAATTGTTCAATTTTTCCACTTTTATTTTATTTCTCTGTGAATTCTTTTCAGGTTTTTTTTGCTTAATATATTTGCTAATTTCAGCTATTCTTTATAATTTTTAATTGTATTGGTTATTTCAGAGATTTCAAATCATTTTATAAAACATTAGACAATGGAAGTCCGAAGTAATGAAATTCAAAGAAGTAATTATTTTGATGAACAAGGGTTTTTTTCACCTTTTTTTATAGTGCAAATATTCATAGATAATTTGAACACAATTAGTGAGAATATTTTACTTTCCTTTCATTTCTGTGCGTATGGTCATGGGGTGATAAAAATGTAATTACCTGCATAATATTGCATGTCAGTAAGGTATAGAATGTTGATTGAACAATAGAACAAATTCGTTTTTTAAATAGCAATTGGCTAGTGTATACCTCCAAATGTATAATTATTTGATTTTTTTCCATATAGGATGGTCATCATTATAAATCGAATGAAAGTATTCCTCTTGTGAAACGAGGCCCCATCTGATTCCGCCAATTGAACTTATTTAACCCTCTCCGGAACATTATTGGATGCCCCTTTGAACAAAAACTCATAATTGCACAAATTCTGAAGATCATAAAAAACTTAAGTTTTAGTAAAACTCTTGAACTTATGCTCTCCTCAATTAGGCATTCCAAATATGTGTCAAATCCTAAAAGACGTCTTAATGACACACATAGATTGTCGATGTTTAAATATTTGTGATTTTCACTTTATTTTCACATTGAATATTCGTGTTTCTTAAGGCTCCAGCAATGATATTATCGTAAATACTGAATCTGTTTTCGTACCAACTTCCAACATAAATCCAATGATAAACTTGATGTTTTTATAGTAAATACCGTTTTGAAATATAAAAACAGCAAGTAAACATTCTTTCAAAAACTTTCATTTATGTGAAAGCCCCTGCTTCACTCTATTCTTCAACACAACTCTTAATATCATTAAAACATTGTATGACCACTTTTCGTAAGCCATCCTCGATAAAGGTTACCGCATAATTAAATAATTACTGCAGCACGCTCGTTTTGACTTTGTTGTCATCATTGTTGCGCTGCCTGGACAGATGCGCCTTCAAATACAGGAAGAAACGGTAATCACTCGGCGCTAAATTAAGACTTGAGAGGGTGGTCCAAATGTTCCCGACCAAATGTTTGTAAGGTCATCTAAAGGCCCTAACCCATTTTACTACTAATTCGAGCTTTCATATTTTCAACATAAACTTCACAGATTTGGCGATGAGTTCCAGCTGCTTCAGCTTTTAATTCTCAAAAAACGAACAACATGCAATTTACAGTTGGGGGATTCCCAATCGGCGGCGGCATTTTAAAGATTCACAAATAAATCTAAACACAGTCGACTGGTCAAGTTATAGCGTCTGAGGCTTCCCCAGAGATGTAGGTACACAGTGCGCATTCGATTAACGCCGACCCGAGCACTACGGCGGCGTAATTTTAAAATGGTACTTCTTGAAACATGCATCATATTTGAAAGCTTCGAAACTTTTGAAAGTTTCAATGTAAGAGCTATGTGTCAACACTAAATAATTAACAATGTCCTTGTCGAAATCATCACTTTCATGCTTGAAAGCAGAAGTTGTAAAAGAAAACAGTGGAACAGTTTAACGAACGTAATTTTCTACAATATCTCGTTTTTCCAACAATAGCTTCTTCATATAATTCATTAGGCATTAGTGAATGAGTATGGGCAATCAACAAGTACTTGTAAAACACCTCGAAGTATAAATCTGTTAATTCTTATGAATTAAGCAGCTGTGTGCTCTACAGTTGCCATTTCGGTCACATGATTTGGAAATCCTAATGATTGAAATAGGTTAAATTCAAAACAAATATGAAAAGAGGAAATATAATAGGAATGAAATTTTCACTAAATTGTACCACTACAGAATAATTTAATGTATTATTAGTATAAATTCACACCTAAATAGGTTTGGTTAAGTATAATAATTAACTCAAATATTTCATATTTACAATCATTGCAACGGCAGGCGCCTGACTAAAACACTTACGGGAAGACAACTAAATGAGGTCAACGAATGTCTTCACCAGTGCAAATTTCAAATCTAGCAGTCATAACCAATATTTTTTATAATCCTTGTCAGATAGTAAGGTTCATATATATTCTCTCAGCAGTTATCAGTTCGTGGACAAGAAACTTGGGCTGCATAAATGGCACATATTTGGAAACTTTGATATTCTGTTATGCCACTTTGTAACTTTGGTAAATTTATCAATGTTTTGTACAGTTACTTGGACCTTTAAAAGCTAGTCGACTGATATTTATTGATCTTCAAAATAAATACCCAGTTGATGTCATTGGATTCACTGCAAAAAACATTCTCTGTGACTAATATTCAAAAAGTGGAATTCAACTTCAAAGTAGCAGATTTCGATTGCTAAATATATTAAATGATGGCCGATAGTTTTGGGATCTAGCACGATTCTAGCTTGATTTTTGAAGAGGCAGTTACGCATTTGTTTTTTGATCTATTATGCTGCTTGTGTTCTATAAAATTCACCTTGATCACCCCAATGTTGTAGATATTTTTTTACTACAAGCACCTAAGCTTGTATAGGAAATTGAACTTATTGTATTTAATATTTTAGGTTATTTATTTTTCACAAATTAAGTGATGAAAATTTTTATTACAAACGGAATAGCTTTCAATTGTATTTGTGATTTATATTAAAATAAAAAAGTTGAACCTATTCTTTCTGTTCATTGGGCCTTTGAAATGAGTATTTCCACTATTTCCACTAAGTCGGTACTTGGCTTTTACATAAAAGATTGAATCGATGTCAAATACAGATGACATCACACAAAAATGAAATAACAAATCTAGTTATGTTTTTTCAATGCTGTCCGAACGAGATTAATCCTGTCTTTCACTGCAGTTTTCACTACAGGGCAACTAGTTGAAACAAGAGCCGGAAGACAAAGCATTTGTGGTCCCTTAGTTTTGACCTGCCTTAGGTCTCATCAGTGATGTTGGACTGAACTACGAATGCATTGCTAGATTCTACCTTAAAGGGTAGGCCTGAGTAAGTGAAAACTATAAAATTTCTCCATACGTTGACATATGATGGATAGGCTTGGAGGATCATAGCTTGTTTCTGTAATCAAGAATGAAGTGATATTTTCGTTGTAACTGATGTTGACAGCAATTTGTTGTATCGAAATCAGTTCATGTTGAAAATAGCTTTTTAAAAGTGGCATATTCAGTTTATGAAATATTGAATGTTGCTAGTTTGTTCTGATTTTTTTTAACGAAAAAACACAAGCACCACAGGATAAACCTTAAGGCGCTCTAAAAGCGGTGCTTGTGCGAAAGTAGTGATTCACATTGGATTTGAATCGCTGGTGATTAAATCCATTGGGAAAAACGTTCTCAGGAAGTTTATTCCACTTGAACGCAGTTCTCCAAATGAAAGAGTTTTTGAACAGCGAAGTTCGAGGTGTACTGAGTTGAACTTCAAAACGATGAGCAGCCACAGTCCGTCGCGT